>NNCB01001185.1:0-11816 GCA_002317545.1 Scenedesmus quadricauda | reverse complement strand
GGGCGCGGGGGCGTGGCCCGCGGCCGGCGGCGGCCTTGACGGCGCAGAGGGCGCGCCGGGGGGGCTCGGCGCGGGTGCCGGCGCGCGGCCAGCGGAGCAACGATGGCGAGGTGCTTGCACACGGCCCGCTTTTCGCTTGGCGGTGTCGGGCGCCGCCACCGCGTACCTGCCTTTGCTTCAGGGCGCGGCCACGCACACGCAGCGCGGCCCCCACATGATCGCCCTCCATGCGCAGACTTGTGCGTCGAGCGGCCTCGCTTCGAGCAGCTATGATTCCAGTGCTGCGCCTCCAGCAGCTACGCTTCGAGCGGCTTCACAGCCGCACCGGCGGCAGCAGCCTTGCCTTCGAGTTCGCTGGCGCCGCGCTCGACCGAGCGCTGGTCTCCCCGATTCGCACGTGGCGCGAACGGGCAGCCGCCCGGCGCCGTGGCGGCGGCATGTCCGGCACCGTGCTACTCGTCACGGCCGCGCCCTGCCAGCCGCTGCCAGCGGCGACACAGCAGCAGCGCGCATGATCGCCTCCTGGTTGCGGTTGGAGTTCCGATCGTGCGTATCGCCCCGCTCGCGCTGCGCGCGGTTCACCGACGCACAGCACGCACCGATGCAGGTGCCAGCAGGCCGCGCAGTGAGGCGGTCGAGACCCACCTGTTGCCAATGTCGGGTGCCAGCGGCGCCGAGGTGTCCGCGCAGGCGCTCGCGCCCGGCGTCTTCTGCCTGCACATGCGCGGCACCAGCCTCGCCGTCGATTGGCGGGCCTCTGGTGTCGTCACTCGTGCAAGGGACGGGATGATCCGGCAAGGTTTTGATCCAAGGTCTGAGAAAGTAGCTGTGATCTGCCAGAATCACGTATTACTACGTATATGCCTTATTCTCTCTGCACCGGCTGACAACGGCGCACACACACGCACATATCCCTTCCTCCCACGGCACCGAGACGCGCCACAGGCCCTCGCCGCCTGCAGCGAAAACGCGATTTCCGCCGTCCATTGGCCATTAATGGCACTGTGTCTTACTGAAATCAACCACGTGAATTCCCGCAAAACTCGCGCAACCCATTTCAGCAGCACGATAATTTGGCCTCGTCTGGGGGAGCCAAAGGCACAACACCATAAAGGCTTGCGTGGGGCTCCGGATATTGCCCTTACGTTGACGGGGTATTCGCTCTGTTACCTGCCCGCCCCTTGCCGCCAAACCACATCGTCTCGACTGACGAAAGATTGCGCTGCGTCGCACCACGGAGGGTAGCGAGCCTCCTTTCTCCCAGCGAAGTCCATTTCCGATGAAGCCAAAGACCACTGTGATCGCCGCAGCGATCGCCACCGTACTCGCCGTGTCCATGACGGCCCCGGCAAACGCGCAGCCACAGCCCGCCACCGTCTCCCAGGAGGCCGCCGCCGGCACCGTCACCAGGGTAGGACGACGCGTGCCTTTGCCTTGGGCCGATGACCGCGCCCGAATGCCAGCATCGCGTCGGCTACCTTCTTGAAGCCCGCGATGTTCGCGCCCTCTCGCATACCGACGTAGCCGCCGCCGCGGTCGCCATAGGTCAGGCAGCTCGTTGGTGGCGTCCAGCCCGCGTACCGTCTCTTGGCTGCTCTCCCCGATACTCGTACTACCGCCAAGGGATGACTTGCGCTTGCGGCGGCCTGCAGCCGCCGGCTGAGCCCCCGCCCGGGTCCCGTCCGTTGCGCGGCGCTCGCCGAAGGGCCCGCCGCGGCACGCCCGCGGCGCGCTTGCGCAGCCGGAGATACCACCCTCACGGTAAGCGGGCCAGGCCCCATCTATATCCTCTGCGCCGCTACATTTATTATGTTTTCGCTGAACGGCATTTATCCCCATCTGCATCAACATGTGCGAGACCAATGGGTGGAAATGGCCGCTGTTCATGGTTGGCTATTTGTTCGCGCTCGCTTATCCACAAACCCGGTAGTCGTCCTACCACCTTTTTGACCGGAACCGCGGCCTCTGAACGGCGCGGAGGCGCACGGCCTTCCGGAGTGTGGGCTCAATCCCACGTCAAATTCAACGGGATCCAGCTTCGAAGCGCGTATGTAGGGCTTCGCGCTTGGCGCCTTGGGAAGGGACGGGGACAGCATCTTGCGCTCGCCGGAGCAGCAACGCTGCGCCTGCGCGAACTCAGCGCGCCTCGCGCTCGAATCAAACCCCATGGAAATGCACTGACACCGCGAGAGCAGCCTTCGCCCTAGGCGCCCAGTCCCGGCTCGGCTCGGGCACTGGGCCAGCACGCACGGACCTCGCGTTCGCGAAGCCGCCCCGCCCTTGACTCAGCACGCCGGCGGAGCGCGGCTGCCAACGCGCTGTCCGAACGCAGGCGCTGCTGCGCCGATCGCTCGCACGTCTGCGGCGTGTGCGAACTCGCGACATGTTGCGTGACAGCCGCCACAGCCGCATCGCCATTCCGCATCACCTTGGCGATCCGCCAAACGGTACGATAACTCGCCGCCGCACCCATGCCGCGGGCGACGCCGAACCCAGTTTGCGGAAAGCCTCGGCTGTTGTCTAATGCATTTCGAGGGGGTTGTGCGGAAGCTCGCCTAGGCCCCCGGGGTGCAGTCGGGTCCGCAGCAGAATCGCCTGCTTTTCAAAACGATATTGCACCACGTTGGATACTTTTCAGTCAGCAGCCCCTGCGAGCGGCCACACGCGCACAGTACCTATCACAGACAGCCATAATTATCTCTGGCTGCTGCACCACAAAAGCAGAATTATTGGCTGTAATGGGCGCCGTTGGGCGGACCCGAGCGCGACTCGGTGTGTACCGGGATACGACACCGCTCGGCCATATCAGGGCGTCTCGCTGCTGATCGCGCCAGCTGCCTTTGGGCGCGGCGGGGGATGGGGCGATTTGCCCTTGCCAGCCTTCCCCCGATACAGACTTTAGTCTGGGCATAGCGAGAGGTTCAAGCTAAACTATCTCCACATATTGTTTGGGGGCAGGCGCAAATCCAAGTGACGGGGGCGGAAACACCGCAGAGCAACAACGCGGGTTGTTGGGCGATAGCGATCATCGCCGGGCTGATATTTCTGTCGGCTGCCTTTTGCTCAGAGAAAAAGAACGCCGCGTCCGAAGCAGGCAGGGGGAATCCATGTCGGTGGCCGCGCCCACGTCGATGCGCGGGCAACCGGGGATGACTGAGCCACTGCTGCCGCTGCATCACTCAACCGTGTTGTGCGGCACCATTATGGAAGGGCGCACCGACGCACCTGGGACTGGCCGGCTGGATCGCGCAATGCCGCCCACCATACACAAGCGATCCACCGGCAAGTCGCCGGACCGTTGTCTCTTGGGCTGTCAAGCGGCACATGGCGCCAGCTGTGACATGCCGCCATGTACCAAGCACACAACGAATGGGTTTGCAGATCAGCGAGGTAGTGATTTTGCCGAAGGCCGCTCCTATAACTACCCCGACGGCCAGGTCAAGTACGATGTGCCTTTGGCAATAAAAGTTTTGAATTCGTTTAGCATGGTACAGTAACAGTTTAGTATGAAGGATTTACAACTTATGAATATACCGCGGAATTACCAGACCGCTGTCAAAGACTCACCCGGAGGCCGTCAATGCGCACTATGCACGGCAGGAACTCGAGGCAGCTTTGCTGGCGATATGGAGAATCTGATCATGACAGCATCGTCCGGCGCACGCTGGTCACGGCCCGCCCCGGCACTGGTCTCGCGTTGGCCCGGCGCTGGCGGCGCAGCACTGCAGCACCGTTCGCGTCGCGCCGGCCTGGATCCCAGCTGACGATGAAGTTTGAGGGCGCTTAGACGGTCTTCGACGTGCTAAAGCATCTTCGACTTTAAAGGCCCGGTCGCGATGGGGATGTACAACGTCGACGCTGGGTCCGGTGGGAACTCCCACCGACTGCTTGTCGCGCGCCACGCGAACACCAGCGCCCCCGCAGGTGGAGTGGGGCGCGTCGCATCCCAAGAAGCACGCCTGCAGTCCTGCGGTTCAGCGGGTTCGCCGAGATGGTGCTGACTGCCGGCCCCCACGGCGGCGCACGCGATGTGGCATGCTGCGGCCCCCAGCCGCCACGCGCCCCCAACCATCGACGACCCGCGGCGCGCGCGCGCCCCCGCGGACCCCGCCAGGTGACCTTCCAGACTGCTCAGACACCCCGGCAGACGCAGTGGCCGCATCAGGGCCCAGGGAGCTCACCCCATCGGCTATTTCAGGCAGGCGGCAGCCCGCGCGCGCGCGGGCCCCTTCTTCAGCGCCTAACATCCCCCAAGCGGCGCATGCGAGCTCCTCGCGCCCTGCCGGGGGCCACGCAGGCGCGACGCCCGACCGCGGGCCCCCCCGCGGTTACATGCCGGTCGCCGCTCCGGGCGGGCCGCGCGCGTGGCCGCAGCGATGCGGCCCAGCCGACCGGGGAAAGGCGTGCATTCCGCGCCGTTGAGCCGCAGCCGCCTCAGTGCCCCCACCCGCCGCCCCGCGGCGCCGGACACCGACTTGGGCGGGACGATGCGGCTGGCGGGCTTATGAGGCGGCGCGCCTGCCAAATTGGGGTCGAGTTCGTCGACTGGCTGCGCGAGGGTGCGCGATATATCCATCCCTTCGGCACCTTCGGCGACCGATGGCGGAGGCGTCGATTTCCAGCATCACTGGGCGCAGGCGCGGCTCGACGCGAGCGACGACCGGTCGCTGCAGGCGTACAGCTTCGCGGTCGCCGCCTGCCATGCCAATGGCTTCGAGCATACCGAATACCGATCCCGGGTCGATCCGATCGTATACGGCCGTCACCCCTTTTGCCGGCTTGCAGCGGATGCAGGACTGCAACCCTAAGAGCATGTGGATTGCGCGTTCTGATGTGAGCAAAGCGCAGGCTGGATTGATGCTCTTGCGCTGCTGTCTTGAATGCACAAAACCAGGCCCGATGACGGGCTGGCGCACTGACCGCCTGCCGGCAAACGAGGGGCCTCGCGCAGCCCTCTGCATCAGGGTGATCAGCAGGTGCTGCTGCCGGCACGCTGCCGCGCCCGCCTCTGCAGGGCGGCTCCCAGCACCCCGCCACTTCCTGGCTCCGCCAGTAGAGACACCATACTTCCCACTCGCAACGAGACGCGCTATTGCCCTCGTAGGCCGAAACCAGATCGCGGACGGCCCGACCAAGCGGTCGCTCACATCCGTGAACATCTCCGTAGAACATCTGCCTGGCCGCCACGGCCCATGACCTTGGACTCAAAATGAGCGTAAAAGGCGCCGTGCGTCAGCCCGGCGGCGGACATGACTTCCGTGACCGAGACCTTGTGCGGTCCATGGGCACGAAGCTGCTGCGCCGCAGCTGTTAGAACGCGGCTTCTGGATTCGGCCTTGTGATCAGAACTGTATCGCATCGATCTGCCTTTATATGATACGTATAATATTACAAACGGCACGAGCAAGCGTCTTCCTGCCTGCCGGAGAACGCCGCAGAGATCCGAGATCGCGGTGCAACCCCGCCCTTGACTGACGCCTGCCAGCCAGCATGCGATCTCCCATGGTGGTTGACCAGCAACTTCTAGACACTATGACATAAAAAAATTGCGATATTCACCATAATTATGGGCCAGGAGCCGTACATTATTGTTGATGTGATCAATAGCCAATCGGACACTTTAAAAATTACCAGTAAATATGCCTCTTTATTTAGCTTGCCCTGGACCATCGAGTACAAGGGACAATCTTTTGAAACTTATGCGCCAAACAGGCCATGTACGGCATCCGTACTGCTAAAGGTTTAAAACATATCTTCCTTTGGGTACAGCTGTCAGACGGATGCAAGTCACTGCCTTCCGTCCAGTCCCTACATGGATAATGCCAGGTTGCCAGTGTGCTGGTTCCAGCCGTGTCAGGTGAATGGCGTGACACGGCCGGCAGCCACGGCGTGACCAGCGCGGCCACGCAGACGATGGCGAACAGGATCACCAGCGTGTTGACGCCGCCGCCCTGCGCGGGCATCGATGGGCCTTTCATCACGACATCCTGCAACGATCACGGAACAGCCGACAGGATGCGCGATCGCGGCGAGGAGCCGCAGCCCCCGCCAGTCGATGGCATCGCGGTCGACGGCTGCGGCGGCAGCGGCACCTATGGCGGCACCGGTGGCGGTCTGATCGCGGCGCGTTGCATTCATATGGTGACCGAAATAATTGCGCCACCGCTGAAATATCAACTAGGGCGGCGTTCGCCCGCGGGAAGAATATGCCCGAACGGACCAGGCGCCCGCAAGCAATCTGCAGCCGCTGTCGCTCATACCGACCGCGCTCGCCGGGCGATGGGCCGGCTGCCGATGCCAGCAGGCCGGCTGGCCGGCTTGCTGATGGCAATGGCAACCAACCGGCGCCCGCTCAGCTGCAGGCCTCTGCCACGTGGCGGAGCCGATCATTCCGGCCTTGCCTCCTCCGCCGCAGCATTGAAATTGAACGGCACTCCGGGTACCCAAACGGCACGCATGACATCATTAATCCCCGGGCCGAAGTACCCCGCAACCCCACCTGCGACCTCGTGGACTGCATGGGTGCGAGCGACCGAGGCCGTGGCTGCCATCGCATCCGCCGGAAGTTACGCTCCTCGGTGACCACAGCGCTGGCACATGCGTACCTGGGTAGGTGCGCCCCGCGTCAGCAAGGGGCGGCGCTGGACGGCGCGGGTGCAGGGTGCAACAGGACTGTCCTGCAGCAGCGGGCGGAGAGAGGAAGGGACGCGGTCGCCGGCCGTGCCTGTCGCCCATATGCACGTTCGGACCGTCACGGTCAAGCCCCTGGGTAGCGCTTCGCGCCGACATTTTCGGCGATTTCCTCACGCAGCGGAGACGCGCACGCACGTCGGCGACCCAAGTCAGGAACGCGATGACGTCGTGTTTGGTCACGGCCTCGATTGCGTCGATCGCGGCAACATCGATCGCGGGATTCGTCGCCCACCAATCCCACAAAGCCTTGGCGGCTGATCGCGGAACGGTTCCGAGTTCGGCGAGCGCATCGGTCGCATGGGCTTCGATTTCGAACCAGATGCGAAACCGTTTTCGGCCGACCAGATCGCGGTCGTGGGCCCGTACACTCGGTATGCAGATCGGAGAGGAGGACATGCGATTATGTGACAGTGCCTCATGCCTGAACGCGGGCACACGTGCATGCAAGGACTGGCGAAATGTGTTCAGGCGTGCGGCCGCCACCACACGCGCATATCCGTGCAAGAGCGAAGTAGCACGCGAGCGGCTGCTCTATTCTTCCAATGCGACAAAGCTGCAGAGCTTGGAGGTCTGCAATACCAGGATTTTAACTTTCGGTTTGACTTTCAGCTGACGCCCGGTGCCAACAACGGCCTCGGGCTAACCGCCGCCGACCAGCTGTTCTTGTGCAGCACGCGCTTGGCGAACACCGCGCGCCATTTCGGGCTGCGGCCGGCCTTCAGCGCCGTCTGGGGCGATCCTTGTCACCGGCCACGAGCGTTCTCGACCTTCTTCACCAGCGTGCGAATGCGCGAGCGCGATTCTTGTTCACGATGGTGCGCGCGGTGTTGCGGCGGATGCGCTTCTTTGCCTGCGGCGTATTGGCCATAAATTCCTCGGTCTCGCAAACGTCAATCGTCGGAGGCGCAGGGGAGCCAGCAGGCAAATGCGTGCGACCCAGCCGAAGTGGCAGTGGCGCGTGAACCCCGTCGTACGACATCGAGTTCGGCTGACGACAGCAAGGTCTCGCTCTATTCGACCTTCAGCTACGTCGGCAAGACCGTCCGCAAGCTGCACCGCATGCCATCGTGGCAGGCAGGGCCGGGGTTGGAGTCAGTTCGGCTTGGAGATCGCGGTAGTTTCTTGTGCATGAATTTGCCTTTGCAAAGGCAAGATTGAAATTGCTGTCGATTCCCATGACTTCGCTGGTGGACTTCATTTCGGGCGACAACACCGGGTCGGTGCCGGGTTCTTTTCCCCCAGCTGCGCTCGTACCTGCTCATTATTCTGCAGCGCCGCCGCCCTGCCCCCGCAAGCACGCCGCGTGGCGCGGCAGAGGTCAAAGCTGGATGCGTACAGGAAGGCCTGCAGCCCTGGCGCCAGCAACCCAGCGAAGTGTCGGCCGTCTGGACTGGCCGAGAGTGCGCCGGGTCACGGCTGCTGCGCAGCCCCGTTTTGCGCCAACAAGGGCCTGCTGCGACGCCGCGCGCGGCGCTGCAGCAATACGACAGGCGGTTTGCCGGAGGGCTTCGAGCCGTTTGGGCGTGCGTCGTCGAGCTCATCTCCTTGTGGTGTCCTCGCAATAGACATAGGTCGAGGCCTCTTTCAGGCACAATGTACAGGCCTGGTTGAGGTCACAGGCTGCGCAAGTGGGCACTACAAACATTGTCATTGCCCGTGCCTGGCCTGGGGTCAACACCTGCACCTTCCTAGGCGCGCACAATGTCCGCGCGGATCCTTGCAGCAAATGACCCAACCTCTAAACAAAAGCCTGGCCCTTTTGGCTTTGGCCATCACTGGATCGCGTCCTTGCCGATGTTGTCGTCGCGACCTTCGAGGGCGGCGAGCGCCGAACCCGGGATAATCGGAATATTGTCGCCGTCGAAGTCGCGCTTCGACATTCGGCTCTTCCTGATGAAAGCCGTCGAGGATGATCTCGTCGCCTTCCTCCCATGCGTTGAGCCAGTGGAGCGTGTAGGTCGGTTCGGCCTCGAACCAGCGGATATCTTCGGGCTGCCCGTGGCGCGGGATGATCGCGAAGCGCGTCTTTTCGTCGGGGTGGAACTGGACGACGTGCAGGCCCTCACGCACTATTGCGAATTCCAAACCGCGGCATGGCTGAAGCTGGACTGCAAGCGGGTAAACGTCTTCATCGGCAAGCCCAACGTAGGCAAGTCCAACATCCTGGAGGCCGTGGGGCTATTGAATCCGTTTTGCTTTTAGAGAAGACAAGTATTGGGCCGCCACTGCTCTGAACAACCGCAGCGCATTATGTATTTCGCTAACGGCCCTGAGCTGAACGCATGCCCGATCGCTCCCGCTCCGCCGTCCTGAACCCGCTGGGCCATGGAAGCGCATGAGAGTGTTTAACACTCGGCCGATCCTTCACGCCGCTGACGTCATCACCGCCGCCTTCGCGTGAAGGACCCGCATTACGTATACAGGCCGAAAGCATTCAAGGAGGGTCGTCGGCTTGCCGGCGGCCCTTTTTTGGTCGCAGTGGCGAAGCCGGGCAGATTGGCATAGCGCTCGATCCCGAGCACGTCGTTGAGGAGGAACAGCGTATCTTGCACGGGTGCGCGATAAACGGGCATGGGAAATCCTTCTGAAAAGCAGTTTCGCGTCAAACTTGCCTGGGGAGAGGCTCAGGTCGGCTTATTGGCCGGCGTCGACCTTCTTCACCATATCGATGAAACGTGACAGCTCATCTACAGCGCTGTCAATATCGTCGGTGCACGTTGCAGTATTAGGAGTCTTGAGAAGGAATTTTCAGGGGAATGAGTGGCAAGTCCTTGGGCACGTACTTTGGAAGACACGCGCTACTTCTCCGGGCAATAAGCCGCGGGTTCCAGGGCGAAAAGAAACGCGTGCACTGGTTGTAGGCAGCTTCGTATTTGTATACGTGAGAGGTTTTTGTCCGTTTACATGAGCACGCGGCGGCGCAGCCAAGCTCGGGTGAATGCTTTTTCTCACGAGGAAGCACGCAGCCGGCTCGGAGCTGACCTGGAGGCGCATCTAGCTTGATGACCGTCATA
This sequence comes from Scenedesmus quadricauda, assembly GCA_002317545.1. Classification (NCBI taxonomy): domain Eukaryota; kingdom Viridiplantae; phylum Chlorophyta; class Chlorophyceae; order Sphaeropleales; family Scenedesmaceae; genus Scenedesmus; species Scenedesmus quadricauda. The sequence goes on along the minus strand of NNCB01001185.1, from coordinate 2,109 downwards.
ATGATGCCGTGGCTCTCTGGGCGACTGCTGCAGCCCTGGGGCTGTGTCGCCAGGGCCAGGTCACGGCCCAGGTGGTCGATGCAGCTGCGACAACCTGGTGGCGGCCACGCCTGGGTACAAGTTCCAGTACCAACTGAAGATGGCGTTTGATGTCAAGAGGGCTTCATCCCGGGCGTGCAGGCGAGACAGCGCGGCGCGAGCACGTGGCCCGGGCGCAGAGGCGCGGAGATTGGCCGCGAGCCGCCGCCACCTGCTGAGTGCGTTTGCAGCCGCACTGCTTCCCGGCGTGCCAGCCGCCCAAACAGTTGCGCCGCGCAGGCTGCTGTTGTAGCGTGCATGGGCAGCCGGCGTGCCTGCAACACATTAGCCGCGGAGCGATACGGCCCCCTCGGCTGCGGCCACAGCCAGCGCCCACCCTGCAAGAGCAGGGCCGCGGGCACGCACCGGCTGGCAATCAGATCAGAGCCGAGCGTGCGCGTCACTCCATCGCATTGCCTCCGATGATTCCTCTCAGGTTTACCGGATCGACGGTTTCGAGGCCACGAACGCTGACGTGGCGGTGATCTTGTCAAGGGGTTCTTCCCAATCTGCACTTCAGCGCCGGATCCTACGAGGACTGGGTGAGGCGTCTGCGGATGAGATATTAGTGGCCAAGCGGGCATCAAGGCGTTGGGATTCCCACTCGGGACGCGGCAGCCCCTGCATTGTCCCAGTCGGTGGCGCTGCCATGGGAGTGAACAGGGTAGGGGCAGCAGCAGGGCGCGTCCGCAGGACCTATCTGCAACGCGAATTGCATCTTCCTACGCGCGAACGCAGAATTGGCCAATCACATCTTGAAAACTTCTGCGACCATCAAGTTAACTCAACCCAGCGGCCTGACAAGGGGTTGTTCCAGGCCAGTGACGACGGGAGCAAGCTGAGCGGGTGGGCCGGCGAGTTCGGCCTGATGAGCGGTTGGCAAGCGCTAAAGGATCAGGACGCGTAGCATAAGGGTGTTGTCTCCATGTGAGCATGCAGGCGTGCCAATCGCGCACATGGTGAGCTTGGTTGTCCATGATCTTCTATTCCTGCGTGTGTGCCTCGGGGCAGTGTGTGCATGTTTTGGGTCGTGCGTGTGCGTGTGTGTGTGTGTGTGTGTGTGTGTGTGTGTGCACGCGCACATGCGCAGCAGAAACATGGCCTCGCCGCGCCGGTCGATGTCTATCCGCTCTACGAGAATGCCACCCGCGCGGCGTGGGGCGACAGTCTGGCGAAGGCGCAGTTCGAAAGCGCCGAAATCTGGTCGCGCTTCTCCGAGGTCGCGGCGGCGAACGAAGGGGCGTGGATCCGCAAACCCGCCTCGCCCGAGGACATTCTGCGCATCGACGAGCGCAACCGCCCGATCGCCTTTCCCTATTCGAAGCTGATGTGGCCAACTCTCTGCTGTGGGATGGGGTTCAGGGATGGCCGAAAAGGGCGCTTACGCACCATCTGGGCCATGCCAACCGGTTGTCACGGGAGCCAAGCCAGAGCGGCGGCATCCTCGCCCGCGACGTGCTGCGCCAGACCGGCATCGGTCCGCAATGCTGCGTTGGATTGCCGTCTGCTATGCATTTTGGCCTGCATCTGAAGCCATCCGGGTCCTTGCATAGGATGTCGGAATTATCGCCCGAGTGACTGTGATCAGAGGGCTGGTAAGCACCACAGTCTCCGGGAATGAATCCCCTTTAGCCAACCGGCCGACGCCGATGCTTCGGTCCGACACCCCCTCGACCCAGACCTTCGACGCTTTTGCAAACCCCAGCGGCTTCCCTCTGACGGCCGCCGACCAGCTGGCGTATAACACGTGGCTGGCCGCCACGGCCCACGGGCTGGGCCTGGCCGTCGGCCTTTGTACGACGTTGGCCAGATCCAAGACCACGTTGGGGATTTCGACTACTTTGTGAACCAGTGAGCAAACGCAGCGACGAAAGGTCTGTCCGACCTCGATCCGAGGCATTCGACGCTGGGGTATCGTGCCGCCGCCTCGGCTGCGTAGCCGACCCGGCGGGCTTCGCGCAGGATGCGCTGGGCGTCCTCGGCCGACAGTTCATTCTCCATCTCGATGTTGATCGCTTCCGAATGGCCGAC
>NNCB01001184.1:0-11820 GCA_002317545.1 Scenedesmus quadricauda | reverse complement strand
CCTTCGTATGGTCCGCTCTTACGAGGTAGACCAGGTCCAGTGCGCGCTTGTGATATAGACCGCCTTGAACACCGACACCGCGCCGATGCCGCCGATAAACAGCGCGATCGGGATCGACAGCCACGGCAGCGCATGGGCCGTCATCAAAACGCCCGCCAGCCCCCTCGGCAAAGGGATAGATGGTCGCATAGGGTACCCAGCGGCGCGCGAGCAGGTCGTAATTGAGGAACATCGTCGCAAATCGGTCGATATCCTGCAGTTTGAGCAGCGCGAGGACGATCATGCTGAACGAAACGAACCATTCGGCGGACGCACGGTCAGCGCTCGCCAAGGCAGCAAATCTCCCACCCATCACAGCAGCTTCGAACACAGCAGCTCGTGCCAAGCGGGCGCCATGCACACGAGCAAGCAAGAAAGCACCGCGGCCAGACAGAATCGTGTCGCATGCGCTCATGGCAGCTGTAATCCCCCCACCCTCATGCTTCCGAAAAACCCGTGCGCAAAAAAAGAACATTCCCGCGCCGCCCGATATGCGGCAACCGGTTCATCGTGACCGCAATGGCCCCGCCACCCTGAACTCGATCTGCCAAAAGCCAGCGCCTTCTGCTGGACCCTAGGACATCGGGACACTGGATCGTACCTGGCTCCAGCCCGTTCCCATTCTGGTTTAAAATGTATTCTCGACATGATCCTTCATCAGCTCTTTCAGCTTGTCGAGGCTTTCGAGGCCTAGCGACTTCGCGAACTCGTCGTCGATCTTCGACGCGGCGGGAACCTTCACTTCCTTCACCGTCACGGCGAATTCGGCAGGCTGGCCCTTGAGATCCGCAACCGGATAATCGTCGGGGAAGGTCACCTTCGTGCACCTTTTCGTCGCCGGTCTTGACGCCGAGAGCTGGTCTTCGAAGCCCGGGATCAACTGTTCGTCCAGAAGATCCTTTTAGAAACCGCCAGCAGGCGTCTGTAACTGTAATCGGGCGGCCAAGCGCCCGTTGTTCAGCATGCGACAAATCAGCAAGGTCTCGCGGGCTACGTGGCTCTACAAGCAGAACGTAGGGCCTGTACGTTGACTTGCAACAACAAATTCAGTGGCAGGAAAGAGGCACACTCGGCCTTTGCTGTCGAAACGCGGTGCCAAGATCTGGGTCCATGGAGCTCCGCAGTGCAAGGCCATCCAGCAAACGGCACGTGTCAGAGGCGTGTGAACTCGTGTATCCACCAGCCATTGAGAGGCAAATCGATCCGTGGGTAACTTCAGCAGATTGAGCACTGTTGGTTGATGTCTTCGTGAATCGAAAATCGTGTCACGTTGCATTATTTCAATGTCAAACATAACCACAAATCCATGGAGGTTTCTCGCTACTCTTACTGGTCGCTCCTGTGTGATGACCGCTTTAGTAGTGCGTTGCAGAGCCATATTACAGGTATTCAGCTGTACAGGATGCATCATACTGATGCCGACCTAATCCGTGGTCGTGCTCTTGGTGCCGTGAGCGCGACGTGCAGCGTGATCACATCTCTGGCTGGACCGACACGTCGGTTGGGGACGTACCTACGCCCTGCAATAATGTCTACATAACCAAGAAGATGTTCAGATCTCTTGACGGGCCACTTCTTTTCATTTTTATCATCCGTGGTATGCCCTCGCCGTGATGGCGTCACGCTGTATTTTGATCGCATCGGGAAGAACCCGAGCTGAGTAAGGGGCCCAACTACCGAGATGCTTTCGGTTCCCTTCTCGGTTGCTCACGCAGACTACTGTACGGTTTTAGTCACTGATTATCGCAGGTTCAGCTTCTCGGCTTCGCCGATGGCTCTTTCGTTTCCGTAGACTTTGCGGGCCCGCGAACGCTAGGTTGAAGATGGCATCCCGAGCCTGATTCCGAAACCAAGGACGATTTTCCTCAACATCGCAGCCACTCGCAACCGCGGGTCCGTCAGCCCTGGAACGCCAGGACGTGAGAGCTTTGCAGCTCATCGCGGAGTGATACCCGTCGAAAACGCGCAGATGGGGATCTGCTCATACAGCAAGCATCTGGTAGATCTGGGTTGGAGTCAGTTCGGCTTGGAGATCGCGGTAGTCGAAGCTGGCGAGCCCCCTTTCGCCGATCAGCCGGCAGAGAGCTCTGAATGGCGCCCGGCGTTTCCTGCATATAGATGGTGCGTACAGGCTGCCTGCTGTGCGGGTGTGGAGGCTTGTCAACGATCGCCCGCCGCCGCGACCTTGAGCAGATGTTCGCGTGCGCCGTGGCGCCAGATGGTCCACATCGCATGCCTCGCGCCGTCGTGCTACCGCTTCCGCCGCCCAATGTTCGGTTAACGACCTCAGCAGCACAGCCCGGTCAACGCCGCGCCCGCTCGGCCTGCGAGAAGCGGTTGGCTTCTCGCCGACACCTGGTGTCGATCTGGACGAGGGATTGGTCATCGCTCACGAAATGTCAACCTTGCAGTTCGCAGCGGCTCAGGGCATGCTTTGAATGTAGCGACGGTCTACGGGTACCTGGCAGAGAACTTTGAGCAGGTACTGCCCACAGCCTATGAAAAGAACCGGCTGAACGGCACCGCCCCCTGCACCAATACCTACCTTAAGTCAGTAGCTTACGGCAACAAAACACCCTTCTTCATAGTGCGAAGCCAACACATGCTCACACTGCCGCAGCTCTGCGCCGGCCTTCCGGACCCGCAGGATTTACGTGACCCCCAAGGACGACCCCTCAGCCTCCGTCCTGCTGGCTGCCCACGGTCGCGGCGCTGCACCCTGCAGCGCTGACCTCGTGCGCGCGCCGGAGGCCGCCGGCGAGTGCCGCCGCATCGGCGCGGCGTGCAGCCCCGAGCAGACGCAGCACGGCCAGCGGATGTGCGCTGCCGGCGAGGTGCTTGATGTGCTCGGTCTTCTGCAGCGAGGTCAGCCGCTTGAAGATCTCCGACACCTCGTTGCACACCTCATCCCGACTCCGTCCCTGGCCCACCCGACACCGCAGGCAGCTGTGGAGCGCCGCTGAGCTGTGCCAGGGCGCACACGCACTCCGCAGCCTTGTCCAGGTGCCCATCGGCACCGCGGGCTCGCCGCTCGGCGCGCTGCTGCTGGCCAAGTCGACGCCCTCTGCGTTCGAGCGCCCGTGGTGGCAGGTCGGGCTGCAGCTGGCGGCCGCGTCGCTGCTGCCGCATGTGCGGCAGGGGCAGGTGGAGCGCATGGCGCGGCTGCTGCAGCGGATGGACTCCATGGACGACGCTTTCCAGCCATCGCGGTGCTCCTCCGGTGCGCCTTTCCGCCGTGCCCTGTCCAAGTGCTGCTGCTTTCACATGCGCGCAACCAAGCCCGAATTACATGCTTTGTTATAATTGCAACGTGTGGTGCCGCCATATTTTGCTACCTACTGGCTACTGTCGTTTCACTCACGCCACACCCACCATCCCCGCTCCTGAAAACCCAGCGCGCTTGCGATTATACTGCACAAGGTCCATGCCACCTCGTCGCTGACGTCGATGCCGATGCGGCGCCCCGCGCACGCGCCTTGGCCGCTTCCTGGTTGAGCCGCTGGATCTGGTTCGCGTCGTCCGAGTGTACGATCGTGCACGCGCCGGCCTTGTAAACGAGCGGGATATTCTCGTTGACGCTGTCATAGGTCTCCAACACCTGCTCGGCGCCGCATCACGCAGAGCAGGCGCGCTTCGTTGCCGACGTGGGCGCCTACTTGCAGCCGAGCGCGCGGCCGCGGCGACATCTTGACGCGCGCGAGCCGGCTGGTGTCCTCGGTGGTGGTCGTGCCGCTGGTTGTGGGCGACGAGGCGCCGCTGGGCGGCCTCTACTTCGCCCTCGACACCCCCTGCGAGTGTGTCAGCATCTCAGACACACTGCTGGAGCGCCCCTGTGTGCTGCGGCTTTTGACCCCCGACACAACTTCAACCACAGCCATACATATGCGCACATGTGCACACACTCTCACAACACTTACTCATGCTAGGCGAGTTCTCGCCCCTGCATGTGTTCACGCAGTCTGCGCGCCCTTCTTGACCAACCAAGGCTTTGAACCCTGACCGTACCGCCCCGAAATCACCCCCTCCCACAGCGACCAGGTCAGCGCGGCGTGCAGCTGCCTGTCCTTCTCGGCCGCCGTTGTCGGTACCATATCGAAGATCGCCTTGTACGAAGCCATCGAGCATCGGTCGCGCCGCGGGGGTCAGCACCTCCAGCAGCACCGCCCATTCCGGGACATTTGATATACGGCTCGGCCCGGCCTGGGCAGCGAGGGCTCGTGGTCGCTGTCGCGCGCATCGGCTGCGACGGCGCGCAGCAGGGCGCAGCCGGGGGCTTGTCCGGCGCCATGCCGTCGGGCCGGCATGCCCACCATCAGCGCAGCCAGCGGCTCAACACAGAGCCATGCTTCGGTGGAGCCTGCTGGTTTGGCTGACGTAGGCTTACCGCTCCCTTGCGCGAGCTATGAAAAGGAAGACGGGATCATGGGCTATCAACGCGCCCGCTCGCTCGAATCGCTGTCCTATAGCCAGTCCGCCGACGCCAACCGCTCATCTCCGCTCCTCGCCTCTACTGCCGCCCGCGCTGCTGCAGCAGCCTCCGCAAAAGTCAATCCGCTGCCGCCACGGCAGCGCCGCCAGAGGCCGCGCCGCGGCAGGTCGCTGTGGGCGAGTGCATCGGCCAGGGCGGCTGTCGCCGTCTGCCGCGGCACGCGGCTATCGCGTGCCGGTGGCGTCAAGGTGACGCCCCGCGCCAACAACGAGGCCCAGGCGCTGCAGGACGCGGTGGAGATGGCGGTGCTGTCCAGTGTGCAGCACCCCAACATCGTCACGGTCTACTCCTGCCTCACAGACATGGTCGAGACCGCAGGTGAGGGCGGCTCTCTGAGACCGTGCTGCCTGCGGCCGCATGCCGTACACTGCATGGACCTGCCAGCTGACTTGTCCAGCGCTCTGTGTCCGTTGCGGCATATTTCGCTTGGCGCTGCCGCTCATATATACACCCTCATGCACATCCACTGCATTCCTTGCAGACGGCAACGGCAGCCGCAGCGTCGGCGCAAGCGGCGACCTGAGGACTCACTACCGGCGCTTGACCGCTGATGAGGACTCCGAGGGGGAGACGGCCACCTTCAGCCTCATCGTCATGGAGGTGCGTCATTGGCTTGGTGCCCTAACGATTGGCATGGGATGTCACAAGGGCGCTTCATAGGCCGCAGCATGGCCCCAACATGCTGGCCACTGCGCCGCGACCCGTCTGAAGCCCAGTGTTGTGGCCCGCCATCTGCCGCTCAACTCATCTGCCCCCGCGCACCCTGTCTCGCAATCACCCTGTCCGGCCCTGCGCCCTGGTCAACGCGATCCCTACTCACGCCATCAAGCAGGGCATGCTGACGGCGCTGACCAACGGTGCTGACGGCGTCCGGCTCGCGCCCGCGGTCGAGCTGCTGCGGGACGTGGCTTCCGCGCGCAGACCTCCACTCGATGCCTGGTGCATGGCGATTCGAGGTGCGTACGCGTGCGCCCGAGAGGCCGCGGCCTGCTGTGCCAACCTGCGCGCCTGCTGCACGCAAGCCCTTCTGCATGCGGCTTACTTTTCCATGTACGGCCTGCGGCGGCTGTTGGCGGTGAGCTGGGCGGGTGTTCGGCCTTGAACTTGCAGCCCCTGATTGCAACACCCACATCACGCATCACGCCTGTTACAGATCGAGAACGTTCTGCTGAAGACGGACCGCGCTCGCCCCATGGGCGTCACCCCCAAGCTTTCGGACTTTGGGCTGACGCGCATTCTCAACGACACGCAGCAGGCGGCCGTCGGCGGCGCCGCGGGGCGGCCGGCGGCTCATTCAAGGTCTATCGCTACGACCCCGACAAGGGCCAGAACCCGCATTTCGACACGTTCGAGATCGATACCGAAAAATGCGGCCCGATGGTGCTCGACGCGCTCATCAAGATGAAGAGCGAACAGGATTCGACGCTGACCTTCCGCCGGTCGTGCCGCGAGGGCATTTGCGGCAGCTGTTCGATGAACATGAACGGCAGAGATGCGAGGCCTGCGGTTCCATCACCACCGCGTTCGACGCCTCGCGATGGCATCCTCATGTGGGAGGTATCGCCGCAAGGTCGCGATTGGCAGCGTCGCGCCGTAGGACCTGTCGCGCCGTCGTGCGCGACGAGGGCCTGCACCCGCGCATCCCCAGCTCGTGCTCGGCGAGGTTCTCGCGGCTCGCGCAGGCGTGCTGGTCGGCGGACGCGTCGGCGCGCCGCATTTGCGCAGATCGCGGCGGGGCTCGAGCAAATCGCAGAGCAGCTGGCGGCCGGCGACGTTTAAAGCGCGGCTTCCTCACCGGGCCGTGGGCATTGCCTATGACGACGACTGTCTGTCGATCGCGCTGACCTGGCGATTATCGAGCTGCTGGGCCAACGCGACACTGGCATTCCGGTGTATTTGTCATGCTCTCCATCAAATGCTCCTTGGCCGGCCTATGGCCTGCGACCGGTCCCCGAGATCCAGTTCGCCGACTATATCTATCCGGTCTCGACCATTCACAGGCGGCGCTGGCCACGTCCTGCCCATTTCAGGCCAGCGCCACAATGCATTCATGACGCGTGCGACGGAGGATCCCACCCATGGGGAGCGGTACTTTTCTCGGCAGACGCACATGCCGGTCGCCGCAGCATTCACTGCCGCATCACATCTGCGGCGTGGCCGCGCGCTTTCGGCCGCACACCCTCCATGTGGCGTGGCTGATTGCGCGAATACTGCAACTGCCGGCCTTCCCGCAATCTTTGCCGGGTGTTGCTTTGCGCCCATTGGTTGCGGTTGCGCCAGCGAAAACGCGCGAGCAGCCCCAACCGAGCCGGACATCGGTTCAGGCATGGCACAGCTTCCATCGGCCCGCGTCATCGCCCCGCTATATTGGACGGCACTGCGCGCAACCACGACGTATGTCGCTCCCTTTTTCACGTCCCCTCTTTTTGACGCGCATGTCTTTTCCTTCGCCCCTTGCGATGCAGCCGCTTGGCAGCGGCAGCGCTCTTGGCCCTCCCGGCCAGGCTTCCGCGACAGCCTGATCTGCACCAGCCGCGCCGGCGGCCCGCCCTGCGTCGCCCCGCTCGCGGCCGCGCGGCGCGTGTCACCGCTCACTCGGCACCGCACAAATCGGGGACACATCAATGGGCCAAAACCGGCCCGACCACGGCCAATATCGCGTCACGCTCGCTTATCAGGCCAATTATGTCGACGTCCCCGAACGGCGCGTGCTCGACGTGCGCCCGTCGAAGGCGAGCCACCGCTATGATGCGTTCCTGGGGGTGCAGGAATTGTTCGTCGACAAACATCTCGGCAACACGTCGGACCGTTATGATTTTTATTCGGTGCGGCTCGGCATCCAGCCGTTCCAGAGCGATTTTCGCGGCTTTCTGTTCAACGACAGCCAGCTGGGGCTGCGTTTCTTCGGCAATCGCGACAACAACCGCTTCCAGTATAATTTCGCCGCCTTCTGGCGGCTCGAAAAGGATACCAACTCGGGGCTCAACGACCAGAACCTTCGACACAACAGCGGCCGCATTGTCGCGGCCTTGGCGTGTGGCGTGTCTAATCCGGCCCTTCGGCATGCGTTGCTGGCTGCAGAATATCAACGTCGTCATGAGCGAGCGTCGAGCGGGTGAGGCTCTTCTGGGTCGCAGGGGGATTATGCCCGCGCGATGATTCGTGATTGATGAAAACGCCAAATCGACGCGGCCTGCGCTTTTGATGGTTAACCCGCGTCAGGTCTCGGACACGAGCGGGCTTACCTTGCCCGCGTGTTGCTTTCGGCCCTTCGTCGTCGCTTCGGTATAGCTGGTCGGCTTGCCGAGCTGGTTTGCAGCAACCAGCGCTGGGTCGTTTTGTACCCTGCGCGCTGTTATGTGCGAGAGCGTCCCCCTTGCTCATGCTCTCGGCGATATGGTGGGTTCGGCTGCCGCACAATTCCCTATTGCGTCTGATGCCCGCACATCTGTCGCAAAGCTTTGAACAATGCCGTCCCCTCCCATTCCAGAAACCTATGCCTTGCGGCTGTGCTCTTTATAATGCATTGCACCGATAGCCTTGCCTAACGCATTGCCCCAAATATATTCGTTTTGGCTCATGGCTAGGTAGCTTGGTCAGGGGGTCCTATAGAATACCGCCTTATATGTACGCTGCGCTTTGTCGGGAACAAACAAATGATGTGAATCCACTCAACAACCTGTAATCTACACTGTTACGTTGAGTACGGCTGATTGAGCACTCTTCCCTACAAAGGAATACCCGGGTAGCAATATTTGGGGACCCGAGGTCGGGTGTCCTGCAAAGCATGAAAAGGACATATGCCCAGGGTCGGGAAGGCAGGGTGCCATTGCGGGTCGAGCCTCGCTGTAGGCCTGAAGCCCCTAGGCTGCATAGAGTTTTGACATATGGTATACATGAACGTGTGCGACTGGGCTAGGATGTGCTGTTTGTGAATCGCCAGGGTGCGTTGCTGTCATGGAGCGGGTGTCGCAGCACGGCGCACTTGTGTTCGCAGCTGCAACATTGCCAGCGGTCGGTTTAGTAGTCCAGAGGGGCAGCAAGTATCTCAACATGACGAAAGGGTGAAGTCAAGGTTCCTTATCACGGCACCGCACGGTACCATCTGCTGTGGTTGCCTGTTTCGCCAGTGCGCGCGATCAGCAGTCGTGGGCTCCATCAGTAGCGCGGAGCGCGCTCACAAAACCACCACCTGACGCGCTAGACAGCGTTCACTGGACTCAGCAGTATATTATTAACAGACAAATGAATGCACCCAAATGGATGCGTTCAGCAGCCTGAGAAGACCCCTTCGTTCATTCATCGCCACAATCTCAGGAATGCCGCAAGCAGCGACCAGGCCGGCAAATAATCCCGATCATCTAAATCTGAGGCTCATCAAAACCTCCACGCTTGCCGAGAGGGGGCGGCACCCGCTGAACGAAACGAGCTGAGGGGCAGACTGCAAGGAGCAGCTCGCGGGGTCGAAGCGGGCGTAAGGGACAGGGGGCTTGCGCTTCCACGTCTGATTCCATCAACAGACCGCTGCGGCGCGGCATCGCGACACGGGCGACGGCGAGCGTCGTCGCACCTTTGAATGAAGCCGCCCATATTGAAGGACCGCTCCGCCCCCCGCATTTGACGGACAGTAGCAGGGCGGTAGTTGCGCCCGGCTGGCTTAACAAGACGTTCGGCGATGCACTGGAGTTTTTGACAAGGTGCCGATGCTGGCAGAAGGCTATGAGAAGCACGCACAGCTCGCAGCCGCTGCGACAAGACCTGGTGCGGAGCACGTGCACGGGATGCATTGAGGCAAATGTGCGTCCAAAGTGTTCTCAACATGGCCATAGCTCGCCAAACACGAACTGCCAGGCAACCGCGCACAAGCATGCGCAGTCGACCCGGAGCAGCCTGTTCACGCATGCCAGCCGCACCACTCTTCGCCGCGACTTGCAGTGCCCCTCTGCCGCATCGGCCGGCTTGCAAGCCCTTCGACCCTTCTTTGTCCTCGTCAGTAGCTCGAACAGCTCGGTTTGAATGACTACCCAGGCGTGGGCTGCAGGAAGCGGCCGGCTTCTCGCTCACCCGAGCTCGGAGCCGACCTTGTTCCGGGCCTGCCGGCGCAATGAGGGGGACAGGCCGCGGCGCAGGAGGGCGCACCTGCCCGCATGCTACTCAAGAATCTGCAGCGCTGTGCCTCAGCTGGATGGGCTCTTGTGATGTGCGTGACCGAATCCACCCATGCTTGCGCTTCCCATGCTCATCCGCATGCGGCTCGCGCAGCATCTGGGTGTTGGCGAAGGACGACCCCGGCTGCTCGGTGCTCATGGCCACGCACGGGCGTGGCGCGGCGGTGCTGGAGCGGCGCATCGTCACGCACGCGCCGCAGGGCGCGCGGCAGCTGGGGGCGTCGTGCGAGCTGTCCATACCGGACGCCACCCTGGACCAGTCGGTGAGGCCGGGCTGCGTGCCTTGGGCGGCTGGAGCGCCCCACGAGGCAGGGCGCCCAAATGCACCGGTGACGCAGGAAAAGCACGCGTGGCGACCTGGGCCTAGCAGCAAGTAGCGCGGGCCGCGGCCTTGTCTTACGTCAACAAATGGCGCGCCCGGATGCCGACTTCGGACAGCAGGGCGAATCGGAGCAGCTGAAGCTCTCGCATGGCGCTGCGGCGCTATCCGGTTCCGATGCAGGTGCCGATCGGCGCCGAGGACGGCTTCGAGGGCGTGGTCGACCTGCTGAAGATGAGGCGAGCGATCCACTGGGACAGCGCGTCGCGGGGCACGACCTGGGGCCACGTGGGCAAGCTCAGCCGTGGGCTTAGCGGGGTATTGGGAGCTGCTGGTGCTGCGCTTGGCGGCTGCGCTGCTGGGAGCCGAAAGCTTTGCTGTTTCGCCGGGCGGCAGGGCGCCAGGATGACTGGGTAGTGCAGTCGCGCCGACCCGGCCGCCGCCGGCGCGGCTGAGCATCTGTGGCAGCTTGTCTTCAGCCCCTGGTGTCTGGCGACCCGTCGGGCGCCAGGCTGCGAGGCGATGACCGGAGCCCGCACGCCGCCGGCGCCGCGCTCCGCCTCGCAGGTGGCAAGTGCGGCTGCAGCTGCGGCCACGGAGCTGCTGCCGCACGTGCGGCACGCGCAGGTCGACTGGATGGCGCACGCCGCGGATGGCCATGGATGCGGTGGAGGACCCGGTGGCGCTCATAGCCATCCTGCTGAGGGTGACAGGGGGGCAGCAGGGGCGGGGTGCGTCAGGGTACGCTGTGCTGAGGATGCGACGTGCCTTGGCGCGTCTGCGCCAGCAAGCACGCGCGCGCGCTTTTGAGCATGTCGGCACTCACGTCCACATACACGCGCACACACACACACACACGCTCACACTTCTCTCGGCGCGCGTATAGGGCCTGGTCGACATTGTGTGTACGCGGTGATTTTCAAGCGGGTTGCCTTGCTTGTTTGGATATGCACGCACGGTTGGGGCCCAGGGCTGGTGCTGTGTAATTGTTGCGCGCATGGCTGACGGGCTCGGGGCTGCACATGGCTTCGGCAGCGTCGGCAAGCGCTGCTCCATCGTCCTACCGCTCGCAAGCACGTGTGAGATCATTTGTGGCTGCAGGAGCAACGAACGGGCAGTGAACTCTGTCGCAGCTGCTGCTGCGACCGTCTCAATCGGCCTGCACGACAATCAACCTTGGCTCACTCACACCGCCCACACCCACACCCAGCCCCAATCTGCCACCCGTGCCCCTCCTTGTCCCAACAGAGCGCGAGCCGTCACATGCTCAAGGCCTGCAACCTGCGCACCACCGCGCGCCTCGCGCTGCTCAACCACGCGCGGCCCGGCAAGGCGCTGCTCTTCGAGGCCCCGAACGACGCCGCGACGGCGCCGCCGCCAGGCGGGAGCTCCCACGACAACCGCCTCGCGCTGCCCGGCGACGCGACCGCCGACGTGGTGGCGAGCCGCATGGAGCTGCCCAACACGCTGCTGGCGTCGGCGGTGGGGGCGCAGCAGGCGCGGTTCGTGGCCGACATCGGAAAATACATGTCGGTGAGTCTGGGGGCCCTGTTTGTGGGCGGGCGAGCGGGGATGTTTCTCCTTGTGGGTGTGGATGTGCATATCTGTTTGCGCGCAGCGTACGCGTGTGTTGTGGTGGGAGGATATTGGCAGGGCGCGGAGCCTCATCCAGGGTTTTCGGGGCTGTTGGCAGTCGTGCATAGCGATAACGGGAAAACTAGAAACAACAACAGTTCGGCAACACAGGACGCACAAAGCACAGCACACACTTGAAAGATCTGTCTAGACACCAAGCCTCAAAACAC
>NNCB01001183.1:0-11821 GCA_002317545.1 Scenedesmus quadricauda | reverse complement strand
GGGCCCCCAGGGCGCTCGCGCGCCCGCCGGGCGCGGCGCGTACGAGCAGCTCAGCCGCGCGCGCGCGCGGCGGGCGCGCAGGCGGTCGGCGGCAATGCGGAGGGGCCTCGCCCAGACTGTGACCGAGATGGTCAAACAATATTCGACTTTCGGCGGGACGACCGGATGCACCGTCCGGACCACCAGCCCGTCGCGCTCCATCTGGCGCAAGGTCTGCGTCAGCATCTTCTGGCTGATGCCGGGAACACGCCGTCCCAATTCGGTGAATCGGCAGGTGCCGTGATCCTCCAGCTCTTCGAGAACGAGCAGCGTCCATTTGTCGGCGACTCGGCCGATCAGCTCGTTGACGAGCGGTTTTCGACGCGCGGATCGACCGGCGCATTCGGGCGCGGCGCCTCCGGGGCCGCGGCCTGCAGCTTTCGGGGCCGACGCCGAGTCGGCGGCGGGGCTGCGGGCGAGCTGCTGCGGATGTTCGGTGCCGGCGAAGATGCGCAGGTTGCGCATCTGCTGGCGGCCGAGCGGGCCGCGCGGGATCATGCGTTCGACAGCCTTTTCGAGCACGCGCTCGGGGAAACGGCCTTCGAGGATCTTCGCGGGGCTCGTTTCCTTGATGCCGCCAGCATAGCCGGTGTGCTTGTAGTAACGCTTGTCCTGCAGCTTTTGTGCTCGGGACGCAGCAGGCCTTGCCTGGCGCTATGTCCGGCGCTGCAATTTCAAGGGCGATTGGTAGTGGACTGATGTCCGACAAGATTGCCCGGTTTCGCGCGCTGCAGTCCCTCGGCGACCCGCTGATCCTCGTCAATATCTGGGATGCGGGGAGCGCGAAGGCGGCGTCGCGCAGCGTGACGAGGAGGGGCGCAGCTGATGTCGTGTGGCATCATTTGTGGGCGCACAGCGATACGCTTGGCTATCCAGTGCATCTATTTGCGATCAGCCATGTACCGGGCAATCCTCCGTATGCGCGCCTTTCAGATAGCCGATGCTCATCAGGAATTCATTTACAATCTCTCCACCGGTAAACTTAAAGGTCTTTTTGAAAAGCTTCACCCATTCCTCTTTTGGTGGGGATGCGCATGCACAACCTGTTGGTTGCCGACCATTCTCAGCCGCGCATTGCATTTCATTGCTTGCAAGTCATATTGCACCGGCCGCCGCCGTGAGCACGGTTCGCCAGCTTTGGCGAATCCCTTTTAGTTGCCCGCGAGCCGAACCTCAGCGCTCGCAGATCTTATGTGAAGTTGAAAGATGTCTGACCACGCTCTACCTCAACAACAAGGCGGACCATCCTCGCCATTGGTGCTGATCGAGAAACAGTAACGCATTCGACACGCATGATGCTATGATCATGTTCGACACTGCCCAGCGCGCCTGGCTGAGTAACCTACGCCAGGGCCTAGTAGGCCGAGTCCTGTTCGCCGCACAGTATTCTATCATCGGCAAGTGCAAACACCATGCAAGGACAGGCTTCAAAGTGCTGGATCAGCAGCGGTTCCCAGCCGGATGGGCGGAACGCCCTGATACGGTCGAGTGGCATCGCTGCGGGTCGACGGGAAGCGCTAGCTGGCGACAGGCCGTGCCCTGAATGGCCTGCGGCTCGATCAGCTGCGCGCTCCTGCCTTGGCGCCGATCGCGGATCAGCGACGTGTGTTGCACGGTGCGCGGTGGCGGCACCGTCCGGCTGCGGCATCGGGGTTGGCGAGGCAGTATGCCGAGACGCTCTGCCGCAGTTGCGGCGCAGGAGCTGGCACGCCTGCAGCGAGCCGCAGGCGCGAGGCTCGTGAGCCGGGCGACGGGGGCCTGGCTGCCGAGGCTGGGGCGGCGGCCTGCCCCTGAGCGGGGGGTGCGGCGCACCTGCACGAGTGCCAGGTCCCGCAGCAGGGCGTTGGTGTCGGCGGCGCGCTCCTTCTGGAAGCGGTTGAGCTCCTCCGTCAGAGTGGACACGAGCTCCTCATAGCTGCCGGCGGCGGCGGCGGCGGCGGGTCCGGAAGGCGGGCGGTCGGCGGGGTTAGTTTGCAGAGCTCAGCAGAAGGTGGCGGCGGGGCTGGGGGGACGGCGCTTGAGGGGATGGCGGGCAGGTGCGGCGCGCCCAAGGCGCCGCGGGGCAGGGCGTGGTGGGCGCCACGACGGCAACGCGCCGTCGTGACCGCGCAGGGCCGCGCCCAGCGGCTCAGCGGCCGCGCGGGACGCTGACCGGCGCGTCAGCCCGAGACGCTGCCCGCAACGATGCGCACGCCCACACCTTGCGCGCGCCTGCTCACGCGGCCCTCTGCCTCAGTCACGTCGCGCTCCGCCTCCAACAGCTTATCGCTCGCGCTGCCAGGGGTGCCGCGCAGCTTGGCGTAGCGCACCTGCGGTCAACGCGGTCAAACGAAGGCGGACGGGCGATCGATGGGCCGCAGATGAGCGCGAACGCGCAGCACGTTGCAGCACGGCAAAGATCAGCCGCGCAGCGACAGGCATCCACAGGCTGGCTGTGGCTGCAGCAGGCCAGGGGTGCTGGCGCCCCTTGTGTCGCGCCGCGTCGCCGGCATTCCTTGATATCACCTTTTTGGTGTCGAGGTCGTGCTTGGCAGCCTGCATAGCGGCCAGCGCCACGCCGCGGTCGTTGCACACATTGGTCGCCGCGCGGACGAAGCGCACGGCCTGCAGGGAGAGAGGAGCGGGAGTGTTAGGACCTCGCCAGCCCAAGACGGCTTAGCAGGGTGTGTCGGGGCCAGGCAAGCCGATGCGAAGGACCGACGGCAGCCCCAGGACCAAAAGCCGCGTGGCCGCAGGCTCGCACGCAGCCAGACGACGCCGCAGCCCGCAGTCGACCTCTTCTTCGCACCGCGCCGCTGCTGCTGCTGCGGCCGCTTGCACTACCGCCGCACCTCCTTGATGGGCGCCTCAACCCCGGCAGCCAGCTGCGCCACCTGCCCCTTGCGCGACTCCGACAGCCCCGAGCCTGCAGGTTCGGGTGCGTGGCAGGGCGGCGAACGGCGCTGGCGTTCACGCGCCTCGCCTGACGCCTCGCCGAACCTAGCACGCAAGCGGGCCAGACGACCTGCTCGCCGACGGGTCGCGCCCCTGGACGCCATTGCCGTGCGCGGCCGCCCCACCGCGCGAGCCGCGCGGCTGTCGGCCCCACCTTGGAAGCCAGCGCTGGAAAGCCTCGGCCACGTTGCTCTCCTCGAGCCGCCCCAGCTTGTCGATGGACTGCGCGGCGGCGGGCGCACGGGCGGGGTGTCAAAGGGAGGGCACCGCCGGCCGCTCGCACAGGGGAAGGTCAGAGGGCAGGGGCTCCCCGCATCGATCAGCCTGCACCAGGCGGCGCTTGATTGGCGGCGCAAACCGCGCGTGATCGATTACGCGCAGGACCGCCGCGGCAAGGTGATCTTTCCGAAGAATTGGCGCCCGTGCGAGGGCTGCAACAAGAAGGATTGGGACGCGGCCGGCCGATGCGCGATTCGCGCGCTCCAAAGCAGCGGTGTGACCCGATCACCGCCTATCAGGCGCCCTGCCCGAGCGCACACCTGCCCAGACACCGCCAGGGCCTCGAAGCTCGGTCTCAGTGGCTACCAGCCGTCCCGCCTGCCGCGCATCCTCACCGAGGTGGCTCTCCAGATGGTCAGGTAGTCGCGCACCTGGTCAGGCATGGACGGCATGGGGCAGACGATCGAACCAGATGTCATCGATGTACGCGACGCGCAGGGCTGCACCGACACAAACTCTTGGCCAACTAGGACCACCACAACCCGCAAAAATGCAGCGTTGGTGGCATAATATGTAAGATGACGCGGGGTTGCCAGACACGAACCTGCATGGCCTCTGTGCATGCCTCCACTGGACTGCCGCAACGCACCTGAAGCGAGGCAATCACAACGCACTTTGAACCGCGCTGCAACCGCACGCACGCACGAGTCCCCACAGAACTGCGTGAGGCGCTCGCGCTTTGGCACCGAAAAATGCTTTCGGGATTCCGATGGGAACGGGACGTTCGATCAGCTCACACTGGACCCCGATCGGCCCGATCGCTTCCTCAAGTTCGATACGATCCCTGCCGTTGCATATCGCTACATCCCGCGCGAACGAACGCCCGCGAAAAGCGGCACACATGCCCACTATCTCCTACGTCTGCTCGGCGGAAACCTCGAGTTTCGCGTTCTCGCATACACGGGGTCTTCCCCGCTACTTGGCTCGTGGCGGCGCCCCCCAGCCCCTTGAGTCTCCCGACAGCCCCATCAGGCGCTTCTTGGCCGCGCCGCCGGCAGCCTGCGCGTGCGGGAGGGGCGATGCCCATGAGATCGAGAGGGGACTGATTGATGGCGCGCCGCCGAACCGGATGACGATGCGATTATCGTGACCGGCATCCGCGAAACCATTCAGAATTCGATTAATGCAAAGCGCGAAGAGACGGCGATTGTCGATGTGCCACTGCGCCGAATCGTCGGGCCATCTCCTGGCGCATACCCCGGCAGCCGCGGGTCAAGCAGCCGGTGCGCCACAACCCACCGTCGGCGGTGAGCGAAACCTGCCATCGCAAACTCGTCCTCGCCATGCCAAGCGGCTGGAAGAACCGCCTCTGCAGCTCGGCTTCGAGGTCCATCTGTTTGCCGCGTTCGAGCCCGAACTGAAGCAACATCATGCCTTCGCCCGAATAGGCATAACGGGTGCCTGGCTTGAAATGAATTCGCAGTCGGCGATCCGGCTCGAGAAAGGCGGGGGGTCAGGGGGCTCCGCCACCCTGCCACTCCGGTGATTCGGCGGTCAGCCAAAAGATAAGAGGTGCTCCCATGCCCGACGTGATTTTCCCCGGCCCCGAGGGCCGTATCGAAGGCCGTTTTTCGCCCCCGCCGCGCCCGCGTGCGCCTGTTGCGATGATCCTGCACCCGCACCCGCAGGAGCGGCGGCACGATGACGCCCCGCGGGTGCGGGCACACAGGCAGGCGCCGCAGGAAGCTGCCGGGTCGGATCCGTCACCTGACCCGGCCCTGGCCCGACGTCAACTGACAACTGGGCCAGGTTGCAGCGCACGCACCATGCTCGGCCAATTGCAGGCGATGCCTCAAGCCAGCCGCACAATCGCGTGGCCCCGGCTGGCCCCTCCGCAGCTCTTTTCTTCTGCCAGCCGGTCATGTAGCCACGCAAGTCGCGGAAGCGCCGGATGACCTCGTTCGACGGCCGCGCGTACTGAGCCAGGTTGGTGCGGCTGCGCACCTGGAGAGAGGTAGAGCGGCGACCGCAGCGAGCCCGTCCGCAGCAGTTTGATGGCATGCCGCACAACAGCAGCAGCAGCAGCAGCAGCAGCAGCAGCAGCAGCAGCAGCAGCAGCAGCCGATGTGAACCATACGCTCTCCGCGACATGAGCGCCGTGCCTGGTGCCGCGCCGCTCCCGTCCCAGCCGCGGCGGCGCCCACGCAATGCCTGCGCTAGCAGCCCCGTGCGCAGCTGCCGGTCGCCGCGGCTTCCGTACCCGCCCGACGCCGCCTTGCAAGCGGCGCCGACCTGCGACAAACGTCGACGCGCTCGCCCTGCTCACCGGGTCGGACAACGATCTCAAAGTCGCGCGTCCCGCCGCCACCGTCCGCGCCCCCGCTGCCGCCGGCCGCCGCGTTCGCATCGCCCATCACTACCGAGTCGTACGGCGGCGGCGGGCCTGGGGGGTCGGGGTGCGTGAATGCGGCGTGTCCTTGCGCCGACCGCGCCGTCGGCGGCGTTCGGGCTGGGCGAAAAGACCGCCGATCCGCTGTCGATGTATCTGAACGACGTGTTCGCGGTACCCGCGAGCCTCGCGGGACTGCCCGCGGTCGGTCCCCGAGCGCTGTACGCGCAGGACGCAGCGAGCCAGCGCAGCTGGTGCGCGCCCACGCCTGGCACGCAACTTCGGCTGCTCTCGACAAGCACGAAGTGTGACGGACAATATCTTTACGGTCGATTCACATCGAGGAGTTTGAACTCGAAGTACGGGATACCAAACGAGGAGAAGAGGAACTAACGGCCGAAATTCCGAACGTGAGTGAGGAAACCGTTCGTAACCTGGACGAAAACGGAATCGTTCGGATTGGTACGGAGGTAAAAGAAGGCTGAATTACCGTGCAATGATTCTTCCGCAGGTGAGTCATGCATCCGCACGCCGGAAGAGTTGGCGGCGTTCATGGCCTGGCAGGATCATATTATTGACATTTACCGATAGAATCATTATAAATCTATGTCACGTGGATGTATTGGTCGTTGTAGTCACTCCAAAATACCAATGCCCCAAACTGCCAAACGCGTTCTACAAGACTCGCTGGTCCCAGCTCAAGGCTGTACACGATGCCTTGAGCCTTGAGATTTGGATGTACGGATACGGCTCCCGACCCCACGTCGGCCAGAAGCGACGCAGTCATCCCAACGACGTGGCTCAGATGTCACCGCGCCGGAGAACGCCGCGCGGGTGGAAGCCGCGTTCCGCGAGGAGATCGAGCGGGCTCGAGGACGGCATCCCGCAGACCGAGTTCCAGGAAGCCCTCGACGGCATGCTCAGTGCACGCCGCACCTCGCGCGCCAACGCATGGCGAACTGGTGGCTGCATGCCCGCAACACGTGAAAGCGGCATCAATGCCGGCGCGCAGAAAGACCTCGACACTGCCCCTGACAGCCGGGCTGCGTGCGCAGCCGGCAACGGCCTCGAAGACGCCCGGCTGCGTGACTCCAGGGCAGGCGGCAGTTGCGACATCTGCGGAGCCCAGCCAATCGCGCCGCGCAACACGAGTTGGCCGAGACGAGGCGCGCTGGAGCCCGCCCACCGCGGCGCAATCGATCATGCAAATGAAATCCGAAGCGGGCGAGCTCAGCCGGTTGCCCGCGCTCGTTCGCCTGTGTGCAAGCAGCCTCATCAAGGCCGAGAGTGACCGCTGCGCATCGCGCGCCACAGCCATCACCCTCGCACCGCCCGCTGGACCGTCAGCACAGGCAGCAGTGGCACCGGTAGCAGCGGCGGGGGCAGGGCAGCCTCGGCATTGAAGGCAGCTTCGGCGGTGGCAGCGGGAGCGTATGCAAAGAAAGAATGGTCCGCTATGGGCCACAAGAACGCGATGTGGGCAATGGTGCTTCTGTCTTAGTGAAGGAAATGGCCAGCGCAGCGGCAGCATGGCGGCGCGGTGTGCAGCATGGTGACGTCTCCGTTACGGGGTGGCGGGTGCTGGTTTCGGCTCAGCGTCGACGGATCCCCGTGCTGGCCGCAACCGCAGCGCCACGTGCACGACGCCGTTGCCGCCGTCCGCTGCAGCGCCCGCGCGACGGCGGCGGTGCCTGAGGTGTTGAGCATCCCAGCCTGGCG
This sequence comes from Scenedesmus quadricauda, assembly GCA_002317545.1. Classification (NCBI taxonomy): domain Eukaryota; kingdom Viridiplantae; phylum Chlorophyta; class Chlorophyceae; order Sphaeropleales; family Scenedesmaceae; genus Scenedesmus; species Scenedesmus quadricauda. Next base: position 4,521 of record NNCB01001183.1, on the reverse strand, counting down.
GCGATGTGCGCGTGCGTCCCCACGCCACTCGGCGGGCGCCCTGCTCATGCGCGTCCCGGCAGCTCGGGTGCTGGTGGCGCTTGCACCCGTCCTGCCGCCCATGGGCTCGTCGAGTATCAAGAGCGGCGAACCCAGCTGGCGCTGGCAATGCTGGCCTGACAAGCGTGGAGGGAGCTGCTGCGGCCACCATCAGCATGCACTTCGGCAGGCGGCACCAGCGAGGCCCCAACCACTCCGCGCCATGGCGCAGCTGCTGAATTTTGCGACGCTATCGAGGCGCCATTGAAACTGCAAGCAACAGCTTGGCGCCGCCGCCGCCGCCGCCGAAGCAGAGCAGCAGCAGCGAATGCGCTGAGTCTCCACCCCGGGCGCAGACCGCACAGACGCTGACGCGCCATGGTCGCGCATCTCAAGCAAAGCCGTTGCCAATCGGCGGCAGCGCGGCAGCCGAGCAGGTCTGGAGGCTGTCAAAAGAGCAGGAGGGCCGCGCCGGCGGTGCCAGCCCCGTCGAGGGCGTCGAGCGCGCGCCCTCGACGAGGAGGCGCGGGGCAAGCGTCAAGGGCCGATCGGCGGAGCTGGCGGCGGCGACGGCCGCCGCGCTGGATGGTGTGGCCGGGGCGAGGCCGGTGGCGCGTTCAGACGGGTCCCTCGCCTCGACATACAGCCGGGCATTCCAAGCAGGGCAGTCGGCCGCCGCCCAGACACCACCATCGCCGCAGCAGTCGGCGGCAGGCGGCAGCGGCGGCGCAGGGTGTGCCGAGGCGGCTGGCGGTGGCGGCAGCAAGTCTGATGACGACGCTAGCAGGGACGGCGCTGATTGGATTGGCTGCCGGACCACCAGCATGCAGGCACCATCGCGACGCTCCCAAGCCGCGGCAGCAGCACTGCCGGGCGCTGGCGACAGTGGCTGCGGCGGCGTGGGGCGGTGCGGCACTTTTCGCTGGCTGGCAGCCCTCTGGCTGGCAGCCCTGTGCTGGTAGCCCGTTGTCGCCCATCTGGTGGGTTGTGTTGCTGCTGCATAGAGCGTAGCTTTCGCAGGGCCAAGCCGGACGATTGCACTATTTTGGGTCGTGGTGGTGATGCGCGCGCACCGTCGTGGTGCATTCCTGCGAATGCACTATCCTGTCGCGCCCCGCCCTGCCCGGATTCCCCATGCTCCCGCGATGGGGCCCGTTTGCGACGACCGGCCCGCGTCTCGGAAGGCGCAGCTGACCCTTCACGCCCATCCACCTCCGCGTGGCGCAGTACTGGTCTGCAGCTGGCCTCTCGGCCCGCCAAGATGCCCCACGGCCTGCGAGCGCTGGCGGGATGCGCCGCGCCGGCGCCAACCAGCATGTTGACCCGCTATCCCCCCAGCGCGCGAGCAGACACACGCAGCGCGGCCAGCCCGCTGGCGGGGCGCGGCTGCTTTGACGCCGAGGCAGCGCGCAGCGACAGATGGCCGGACGAGGCAGCGGGGGCGAGCGGTCGCGGCCTCAGAGGCGCGGTTGGCAGTGCAGTAGCCGGGGTCGCCGCAGGCCCCGTGCTGGCGGGCGCATGGCTGCTGCTTCGGCGGCCTTGAAGGCATCTCCCTTGCAGCTGCCAGGCCCCAGGCCAAGGCTGAAGAGGAGACAGTGCCAGTGGCGGGCAGTCTGCAGGACACCAACGCGTCACCGCCGTCTTGGGACGCTGTAGCAGGCAGCGATGCGCAGCCTCCGGGCCCAACACACGCGGGCCACTGCTGGCATGTTCGGCACCATCTGTCCCCCCTGCGGAAGTAGCGATCGGCGAACCGGCGCCCATGGCACCGACCGAGCATGCCACGGTAGGATTTGTAGGAGCGGCCTTGGTAGAGATGACCTGCCCGGGCTCTGCAGCTGCTGTGGCAACTTTGGTGGCACCACCCATGCACCGCAGGTCTCCAAGGTTAGCCCCTCGCTGCTATGACGGCGTTCGCTACGGGCTGCGCGCGTTGCCGCAGGGAGCAGGTTTGCAGGACATGTATGCCGCGACGCGCGCTGACGGCTTCGGGGCGGAGGTCAGCGCGCTGATGGCACCTAGTGTGCAGGCGCGTGCACTGCCGTTGATTGACGCGGCAGGCGCACGCCCGCTCGACTTGCTGAGCCGCAGATGCTCGCCTTTGGCACAGGGAGTTCGCATCGAGCAGCACCTGGGCTGCAGCGGCGCCACCAGCGTCAGCAGCAGCAGCCGCAGCTCCAGCAGCGGCGGCGGCGGCAGCAGCAGAGCAGCGGCGACGGCAGCAGCGGCGGCGGCAGCAGCAGCGGCGGCGGCGGCAGCAGCGGCGGCGGCAGCAGCAGCGGCGGCAGCGCAGCAGCGGCGGCGAAAGCAGCAGCGGCAGCGGCCTTCGCGGCGGTGGCAGTGGCGGCGACCGCCGCGGCGGCGGCAGCAAAGGCAGGGGCGGCGGCCCCCCGGAATGTCGAGCACCTGTGTTGCATCATCGCCATCTGGCCAGTGCCGGTGGCGCTGCGCTCAGGCCGCTGCGCGCCTTCCAGGATCGACCTGCGCATAGCCAGGCGCACGTCTGATTCAGCGGCACGTCGCGGTGACGGCGGTACGCCGCTTGGCGGTGCCGGCCTTGCGGTCTGCCTAATCGTGCTGCCTCGACCGGTTGCCGGTCCCGGCGCCGGGTGGCAGGCGTCCTTCATACGCGACATCGTCGTACCAGGCATCACCGGGTTCAAGCGCAATGTCCCCCGCGATCTTCCGGTAGACGCTGGCGAAGTCGGTTTCCTCGGTCGCGCGCAGCAATTCCTCGAAACCCGCGACGACGAAATGTTCACTGTACTGCTGGTAGCGGCGAAATGCGCGTGGCGGGCGTGTCGAGCGGTGGCTGGGCGGGGCGCCCTGGATGCCCCTGCTGCCCGGGATTCGCATGCATGCACGCATGGCAGGATGACAGCTTTTGCTGCGGGCAGACTGGAACAGAGGCCGCCGCAGTGTGACGCAGCCCGTTCATGTCGGCAGGGGGGGTTGTGGAGTTCACTGCGTACAATTGCCGCACTACCATGTTGACATAGTTGTGCAACACATGGCCCGGATTACGCATTTCCTCCGCATGCACTGGTTTCGCTTTTTGAGACGAACAAAGTGGCAATATTTGCTGCTGGTACCCTGGTACGTCGTACTGGCCAGCTACTTTTTTGTGGGCGATCGGTACCTGCACGAGCCAAGGGTTTTTATACTAATCACGGCGTTTTAACTTTCTGTTGGTAACAGCAGCGTCTTTATTTCGCTCGACTACCTCATCGAGAAAATTACTGCTAAGCCAACCGCCTGCCATTTGGCTGCCCTCTCCCGCGACCCAAACCGTATAAGATGTTCGATGGCGGCGGATTCATCAACCAGCACGGTTCAACCCAGCGGCTCTAAACTCTGCAGGGCTTATAGCGATTGGCGGAATCACAGGAGAGGCTGCCAGAACAGGCACGCCACCACGCGACTGGCTAGCGCGCGCTGCCAGGCACAGTCCCCGCAGCTTTTGGCGACACTTCTCGGGGCTTGAGACCCCGCACGCCCCAGCGCCGGGTTATATTTGCCCAGGTCTCTTTGCAACTATCTGGGGTGCGTGCCAAGACGAATACACTGGTACTTTGCTGGTAGTCGTTTGCGTGCCGCTGTTCTGCGCGGCTGTACGCGCGAGCTCGTTGGCCACGCTGACGACGCGCTTGCGGACTTCCTCCGCCACGTTCTGGTGTCCGTTGAGGGCCCGCGAGACGGTGGCGACCGACACGTTGGCCCTGCGCGCGACATCTTTGATGGTGACGCTCATCCGCCCTCCCGGATGATGTTGTCGAGCCGACTGTAACCGTTTTCAGCCAACCGTGTAAACGCGAGCTTCGCAATACCAAATACTGCATGGAAAACAGTGGGTTGACGTATGAATCCAGCAGCTGGAATCATGCTGTGATGGACAGCATATATGCCCCCCCCCTCGATTCACCCTCGATTGAGCCACTTCTCACGCGCCGGCTGGTGTGCTGTGCTGCTGTCCTGCTTGGGTGCCTCTCGGTGGCGTGCAGCCGCACCACGCGGTTTTCCTGCTGTTCCACAACCAGCACGCACGCCAGCACGTAGCTGCGTGCATCGATCGCTGCTTGGCCTCGTCGGCGTTGGCCACCTCCTCGGGCTCGTACTTGGCCAGGCGCCTGCGCAGCGCCACCACCTGCTGGCTCTGCCGGGCCCGCAAAGTGTGTTGCAGGGCAGCAGAGGCCCGGTACAGTCGGGCAGAGCAGGTTGGGATTTAAGATGCGCAACAGTTGGGAGCACTGAGAGGCAACAGCAATGATCGAGTTCCGAATAGTTCCTGTTGCAATAGACATTACAGGCAGAACCGTTACATTAGCCAAGAAACATTTTCGGTTATTGCTGTGCGCTGCCTTTTCTGTCATTAGCTGCTGCAGCGGATTGAACAGCTTACGCCTGCAGCTTTCAGCGGCCGTCGCCTCCGCAGCCGCCGCCTTGCCCGCCTTGGTGAGCAGCGCGCGCGCGCCGCCAGCTTGGCGCGCGCCGCCTTGGCGTTCC
>NNCB01001182.1:0-11838 GCA_002317545.1 Scenedesmus quadricauda | reverse complement strand
CCATAGGTAGGCGAGTGATCGGCCATACCCAGGTACCCAAACCCCAGCTCCCGGCAGTACAGCGCCATCTGCTCTACGGTATGGGTGCCGTCGGAGTAGGTACTGTGGTTGTGCAGGATCCCGGCACGCGCCCAGTCACGAGCTCCTCGGGCGTCCTGACCTCCAGCTACGCCCAGCCCTCCTTGAGCAGCTTCGCGGCAGCTGCCGGCGACACGTCGGGGACCGGTGGCGGCGGTTTCTCAAAAAATCAAAGTAATTTGATGACCGTAATGATCAGCGAAGAGAAGCCGAAAAGCAGGATGATCAGCCATTTCAACTGATCTTTAAAAGCGGCTTCCATACGGGATGAGAAGGACGCGGGGTGCGAGGTGCGCAAGAACACTCTGTCGGCCAAACGTCCAGGCCGCCGCTCCGAACGCCGCGAGCAGCATTCAGCGCCCGGTCCATGGCGGTCTCCTGTGGCCGAGCGGAGCCGCCGTTTGACGGGCCGGCGGGGTGGCTGCCCTTGAGAGCTTCGGGCGCCCTTGCGTTTGCCGCTTGCAGGGCTCGATCCCGGGGCTCGAGTCCGACCTGCGGTCATCGGTTTGGAGGCATTTCCAGGACGTCGTGAACGTTCGGCGGTCTCGATTCATACGAACTGCCTGCGCCCTTCAGCCTGTCCGGGCTTCGGGCGGTCAGCACCGACACGGCGGTGACTTCGAACAATGTCGATCGCGATTTCTCGAACGGGCGCGCCAGGGAACTGCCAGCGCTGCGAGACGGACACCCCGCAGCTGCACAGTGCACATACCTGGCGGTGCAGCTCCGTAGTGATGACTTGCGAAACTATTAACCATGTCCAGCGACAAGCGGCGCCAAATTTTCCGCGCCCGACAGGAGCCACGCCATGCCTATCCGATGCCGCCGCCGCCTCGCCACGCCGCCTTCGCCGCCCCCGCCTGGCCGGCAAGACCGCCGCCTTCCCGCCCGCGCAGCAGGCCGCGGGCGGCGTCGCCGCCGCGTCGGTCCAGTTGACGGACTCACTGTTGCCCTTGGCGCCTGATAAGGTCTTTTGAAGTCCTCATCCTCCGCCCAATTGGCGATCGCCACGGTGAAGCGGCCGGTCGACTTGCGGCCGTCCAGGAAAGCGGCCAGGTAGTAGGTGCGCCCCGTTGGTGGTTAATTGGAGGAGACGATGACGAGGTGATGGCGGTGGCGACGAGCAAGTAGGCGGCGCGAGCGGAGAAGACGCGCAGGGGGACAAAGGGGCTGTAGGCCATGTCGGGGACGCTAACGCGGCGCTATTGATTCGACCACAACCCATTCACAAAATCGTCATTGCGAGCGAAGCGAAGCAATCCAGAGCAGTTTACGCCCCTCTGGATTGCTTCGCTTCGCTCGCAATGACACTTGGCTGGAGCTCCCCATAGCCAATTACCACACGCCCCACCGTATTCAAACACAGCCGATGATCGCAGATTCACGCTGTAACGCGTACCCACCTTTAAAGGCAGGATGAAGGCGCATTCGTGTAATCCAGATTTACACCTATACTGTAGGGCTCAGGACCCACAGCGAGCGCCGGCGAAAAGTTGGCCGGCTTGTAGGACACCTTTCGGACACTGTTTAGTCACGCGGATGGTCGAGATGACAGTTTGCCGGCGTGCTGATGCGGGGGTGTCGGTGGGGAAGCCTTGCGCACTTCGCGGCGATTGATGGGTGCTGAAGTGAGCGTTCGCCGCTGAACCTTGAGTCGCACGAGCGTTGACCTGTTGAGACAACTGACCCTATCGGCGGCTTGGTCTGGAGCACCGCAAGACGACGGTTCGACTCAACCAAGGGGATCGATTCCATTCCGGTAGCCAACGTAGAAAAGATTACCCTCCTGCAGCCGCCTCACCTGTGCTCAAGAAACTTGCAGATGCCTGGTCCGCCGGCGACCCCACCCGGATCAAGCCCTGCCCCGGCTTCGGCGGCGGCGCGGCGATTGCGGCGCGGGATGCAGACAGCGAGGGGCGATGATACGAGTTGACGGCGGCGTGCAGGCGATTTGGGGCCGTCGGGCTGGCATAGTGGCTGCGGGGCTTGTTGCAACCATCGTTGCAGCACCACCGCTGCGTCTTGCCCGCACTCAGCAAGCGCGCAAGACGAATCACGCGCATTTGAATATGAAACCACGCACGACCTTGGCCCAGCACGTCTGGCAGTGCATGGGCAGAGTTGAGGCAGGTTTGACATATCACATCCGAACATACATGGCGTCGAGTTTTTCCATTACGCGCGCGCGCATGCGGTGCACGGAGGCGTTGTAGGGGGGCATCCCCGGGCCGAACAGCGCGAGTTCGGGCCGCGTGGCGGCAAGGCCAGCGATCGCGGCGTCGCTCTTCTTCGGTGAGCGAAATCTCGTCGAGCCCTTCGAGCAGGCACATTTTGCGGAACGGGTCGATCTCGAAGGTGCGGGGGTTGCCGGTGAGGTTCGGAGGGATTGAGGGTGGCATGGGGGCTTCGGCGGCACAACAGCGAATAGGTATAAGCGGAGCCCGCGACGGGCAGCATCGCCGCGATCTCCGCATAGCAGAGCGCCGCAACGATGCAGATCGCGCCGGCAATCGCAAAGGCGAGCATCAGCCCGGGACCGGCCTTTTGCGCGCCCGCTGACGTGAGGACGAAAATGCCGGTACCGATGACGCAGCCTATCCCGAACAGGGTCAGTTGCAGGGCACCGAGCGAGCGATGGAGCGATTTCAACACAGCACAGCGCTGCCAGCGCATCGCTTTTCACCCTGGTGTCCGGATCTCATCAGAACAGGCGTGCGGTGACCTCGCTGCAGAAGCGTCAGCAACATCAGAGAACCTCGCCGGCAGCTCACGCTCCGGCCGTGGCCGTGGTGCCGTCTCTCGGGCTGCACGCCGCGCCGCTCGTGACGCTCCGGCAGCTGGCACCCAGGTCACCTTCAGGGCAGCTTCACCAGGTGCTGTGCGCAGCGCTGCCGACGGGGCCCGTGAGCAGCGGGCGGTGGGCGGCCGCGCGCGGCGCCCCGAACGCCAGGATCAGAAGCAGCGGCAGCAGCTGAGCCATGCTAGGACCCGCGGCTGCGCCATGTAATTCCGTGCGGCGGCAGCTTGTGGTGCGTGTGTGGTGCCGTTGCGCGGATGCTCGGCAACGCAGCGCCGCAACGCCAGCCGGTTGCTGGACGGCAAGCTGACGCAGGTATACTGATCTTGCAAATTTTTGATTGCAGCATTCAAAGTATGGATTACACGCGACTTGTGGGATCACAGCTCCACATCAAGACGCTTGGGCGGAGTTGCGCGTATGAGGATGGCGCTGAGTGATATTCGGCCTGTCAGCACTCATCTCATGACGACGCCAGCGGCGCCTCTGACGCCGCGAACGTCGGCGGTCGTTCCAATATGCTTCCGCCGGGCCGCGCCGCTACGCGCTAGCCCGGCTTTTCCATGTTGCCGCTGGAGCTCTTTGAAATCTTGTCCCTCGTGCGAGCTGAAACTTGCACCTCGGGTTTCGCAGACTATTCGCGGTGCGCCCGGCGATGGGCGGCGATCGACGCGGCAATCGAAAATGCTCCTCTATCCCCCACAGGACATCGTTCAGCCTCCGTTCGGGCGAAGACGCTAGGCCTGTTAGATCAACGAAGGCGGTGCCGCCATGCAAGGCAGCCGATCGCAGGCGCGCGCAGCGGCGGCCTCGCATCGATTGGCGCCTGGCACGCCTTACGGCCCTTGGTGGATGGAATCGCGAAGCCAAGCCGGGGCACACATGGCAAACGTGCTTATGCATGATCATTGGTGCCAGCGGGACGCGCGCACGCTGTCCAGACTGCGCTGGACGTCCGGGCACGAGGTTCGTGCTAGGGGCGGCACCGCAGGTTCGCAGTGGCTGCGGGTGCACGCGGCTTTCGGCATCCGGCTCATGCTGGGGATAGGATATCATGCCCATTCTGATGGACCGCTGCAGCCACCAACACTGAGTGCACTGTCTGCAGCGCAAATGGGTGTGGAACATCAAGGTCGCGCGACCTGCCAGGGTTCCCTTCATTTACTGCGCTCGGCACCGCCGGCCTGCTCGCGCACCGGGCGCTGCGACGGCTTGAAATCGAAATCAGTCGCACACAGAAGCTGCACCACGCGCTCGCTGTCAGCGGCCGCCTCAACATGGCTCTCGTCCCGTTGCGGACAGGCGAGCGCGGCGATCATGTGATGCGACTCTACGAAACGCTCGCGATGTTCATCGCATCGGACGATGTCGAGGGGAGAGACGTGCTACACTTCTGCTGTGTCATGCCCGTTGGTGTGCAGCTTGATTTGTGCCCAGTCGCACAGTCAGCAGCAGCAGATCTCCAGAAGTGCGCAGCCCGGTTTGTACACGTGGTAGCACGTGGCTGGAAGCTCAAATTGCTGGAACAAACGCCGCGAATCCACGTAGCTGTACGAAACCCAGTAGTCGAAGTTCTTGAATAAACGCTGGTCACGCCAGAATTCGTGTGAGATTCGTTCGTACATCGAGTTGTTCCTGCTTTGAATTGAGCGTTCGACATGGCGATGGTTTTAAAACTCCAAGGTTTGTGCCACAGCTTGTCAGCCAGCAAGCCACACGGTCCCGGGCTGCATCCGTGGCAAGAAGCACACGGCAGCAGCGATGGCAAAGGTTGCCAGTCAGCTTGAGGACGATGTCGGAGACTTTGTCTTGGGATCCGATGACATCTACGTCCCTGCGGCGCGGCGCGCCTCCATTATGAGCGCGGCGCGCTCGGCGGTGGGAAGCGGCAGCGGCAGCCACGCCCCTGGCGCACGCCGCCTCTCCAGCCTCGGCTCCCTGCACCACGCCGGCCACAGTGAGGGCGTATGATCTGCGACGAAGTACCCGTTCCATACGCTTCCTCTGGTTTCATGAAGTGGCCCGTACCTAATCATGGCAAGCAGCAGCTCTGCGGTGACGCCCACCGGTACACCGAGCCACCCAGCCGAAGTGCCAGGCATGTCCGCAGCGTTCATCCCCCGCCCGATCTCCCCCAGCCACGTCAGATGATTTGCATGAGTCTTAATTACTTGCATATACTGTCGGTAACCAATACCTAGTCACTGCATGCATGCTATACGATTTTTGCACACTATCCTTACTTGATTGTATCCGGATCCAATGAACCAGGCTCATGGCTGACCGCGGCTGCCACCTTATTACTTCTATCATCGGCGCTGGTCGCGCTGGGCCTGCCAACCGGTCGCATGGCTAGGCGGGTAGCCGTCACCTGCCTGGTCGGAGTTTTAGGCTACATCACGCTTTGTGCCTCCATATGTTCACCGATGTTATCAGTGAAAGGAAGAGGTGCGCGGCAGGCACCGACAGGTGTTGCCGATTACGTTACGTCAGGGCTGGCTGCTGGCACTCTTTTTGTGTGTGTGGGGGGGGGGGGGCGCTAGTGCCAGCCAGCGGCCTCGCTGCGAGCAAAGGACAAGCAGGTGATGGTGCGCAGCAGCGGCTCAGGCAGCAGCACAAGATAGGCTGATGTGGATGCAGCATGCGTGCTCGTTTTGCTGGCAAAGCAAGGTGTGCTGAGCGGTGGCAAGTGCGTGGCACGCCGATCATGTGCGTTGTAGCATATCTGATACACTTGAACCCCCAAACTGGAGTCGATGCCCGAACGCCAAGCGGATGCATTAGCAGCAGTCCACCGGCCTTCTCACAATGCCCTGTGACGGTTGCACGCTGCTTTTGAATCCGTTACTTCTGCCCGCCCAACCCTTTTGTTCGTGCGAATGCAGGCACACGCGCCAAGTGGGCGGTGCTCCACATCATGGTGGGCTTATCTTGCATTGCCTGCATTGACAATCGGAGTTCATGGCGGCGGTTGACTGCGTGCATGCCGAGATGTGGCGACGTCAGCGGCCCACGGCAAAGAGCGCAACGGCCTTGTATGCAGCAAGCTGCGGGCGCATTTTCAGCAGGAGCGCAGCTCCGGTGGCCACACCCATGCCCAGGCGGACGCGCGCCTGGGGCGCCTTGCTTTTGTACGACACGTTGCGGGCCGAATGTGGAGCAGCCCCTGCGTCACCTTGTACGCGCCTTGATATTCGGCGACTTCCTCGCCCATCACGAACACGCGGTCGTCGGCGCGCATTTCCTCGGCCTGCGTCGCGCAGTGTCGCGACGGTGAGTGTGCCACTTCCGGTGCACCTGCGCGGGCCCGGCTCGCTCAGCGATCCGCAGTCTGCCATGACTGATCAGGTGTGCGGTCAATTCCGCTTTGCAAAGCTGGCCAGCTGCGGACGTTCCATGCGTTGGATGGGGTTTCGTTAGGCAAGCTCCCATATTATACCATTAGCGGAAAGCTGTATTACAAGCTGTCCGATGTGCATCAGTTCATCAGGGAAAGTTTTAACCCGCCCTTGCCCAAACTGGATGCCAATAAGTGACAAACACTGCCTTTGAGTGCCACATAACGCAAATCAGTGAAGGCTTCCTTTACATTCGACCGTAAAATCACTGCACTCTTCTCCTCCTCCACCCCAAACTTGCCAGATGCTGACAACCACGGCTACACATCGCAGCCGCGGTCTGCCTGCGCGACATCGCGCGGCTGGCCTGCCACACGACGGGGCGCATCACCTGCCTCGATGCCAGTGGCAGCACACATGATTTTTGGCGCCGTGTACTGCTCATGAGCATGCTGCCCAGCCTTGCGAGCTGCGTGGAGCGGCTGCCCGGCCCACCAGCTTCTCATCCCCGGATTTATCGCTTCTGAGCTCTTTGTCGGAACTGCAGTATGTCCGCTGTGCCTTATTCAATTTTAAACGCACCTGATGCTGATAATCAACCATCAAATTTCTGCAATGGCTTGGTAGAAGGTGCCTGTAAAATAACGTGCCACTCCTGCAATGCCTAATTGCCTAACTAACACAACCTCCTTGCACTCTGTGCTCTTGGACTCGCTCACATCACAATCTGGCATACTTCAGCGCGTGGTGGGCCAGCCTCTCGGGGCGTTGATTCGATAGGGTACAGCTCAATCGCTGTCGGGCTCGCCGCTCACAGGTGCGATGCTCTACCAGCGTCAAAATTTGAGCAAGGGCTGGCAAACCCGCCACGCTCGCGAAGATACAGGCAGTCGACGTCGAAGGTCGCCCAGCTGTTGATGCTGTTGCCCTTGGCCGCCGACAGGAAGTTGGTCTGCGGAAAGGCCTGACGGCACAGATTGTTGATCCGCCTGTCCTCGGCCATCGCCGGGTTCAGGTTGAAGTCGGCCGTTGCGGACTCGTCGCGATAGGCGATTGCACCAGCTCGCAAAGCCCGCATACACCGGACGCGTCTGAACCTGCGATGTCGTCGGCGGCATCAAACGGCACGGGTACCGTGACGTCGTTGCCCGCGGTCGACTGGACGAAGACGTTCGGCGTGTAGTTCATCACCGCCTTGATGTCGCTCGTGTTGAATTCGGCGAGCTTGGCGCCGCTGACGACTTCCATCGAGATCGGGACGTTCTGCAGATTCTGTTCGCGCTTTTGCGCGGTCACGATGATTTTGTTGTGGCTCCCACCAACCGGTTTTGCAGGCGTGTGCTTGCGGAAGGCATCCCGTCGTCGGTGTCGCCGATATACATGCCGGGACGCTTGCGGACCGCGTCCAGGCCTTTGAGAACCTTGATCGAATCGGCGCCATAGGCATTGGCGTTGGGCAGGTTGGCGTTGGCGCTTTGCGCCATATTTTCTGGGGTGTCCGTCATGCCGATTATATAGGGTCGCAGGCAGCAAAACCCAAGCGAAAATGCGGGTTTGCCTATCGGACGCCATCGTGCTGCGGAGGTTGCGGGCACCCGCAGGGAGCCGCCATAGGTCGAGGTTTCAATGAAAAGCAGTTCATCTCGGTCGATCTCCTCCCGTCCGGTTGATCTAGATCGCGTCGATGACCGGTCATCATGTCTTTGAGCCCCTCCTGGCCGGTCATGTTAGGGTCGGGTTTATTATCCAGGATACACTCGGCCAGGCCGTCCATCTGGAGCGTCTGGTGGGTCACGACGGGCTGATTGAGCGGCCCTTTGTGCGTGGGCTTTGATGGGCCGTAGGCGAACGCGCGGGGCGCGGCTGGCTGGCAGGCAGGCAATCCACCATGGGCTTTCCAAGTTGATGCATGGCACTACTGATGCTTGAACGTCACACCGCATCCTCGACATTTTCACACCGCCGTCCGCTGGTGCACCGCGTTTTTCTTCTACCAGCTCAACAGCGTCCTGGGGTCCTCGCACTGGGCAACGCCGTCCTGACAGGAGTCCGTAATCGCCCACGTTCCCATATCTGTACGACGCAGGATATTGTATGTTACCGTTGTTAACGTGCGCCCGCGCATCTGCCACTCATGGCCTGTCTGATGGTTGTGCAAGCGCCTGCTGCGCGCCAGGCACACATACACAACGCATCAAAACAGTGCGCGTGCTTTGACTTTCAAAGCTGGATGTACCGCTGCGACGTGCTGCTGTTCTTTCGTACGCCGGACCCAACCGCAACCCCGCACAGTTGCGGCCAAACATGCTTGTGCAATGTGGCAGCTCCCAGCCGCATGCAGGGCCCGCATGCCCGGCATGTTGCATGCCCTGGTCTCGCAGTTCCTGCATGCCTGGTCTCATCTTGCTGCCGGCTCTCTGACTTCAACGCACATCTAGCTTTGCTTGAGTGCGATGGTGAGCACCTGGGCGCCGCCCATGGTGTTTCCCCCCCCCCCGCTCCAGGCTTCCGGAACTCTCCTGACTGGGTCAACATGGTCGCCAACCTCATGGTGCTTCAAGACACAGCCTGGACTGAGTTTTGGACTGTACCGCTGCTCATCCGCTCGCACCTGGCGGGTGGGCTGGATGATCGGGCTCGGCATCATTGCCGTGCTGCTGCTCGCCAATGCCCATCTCGTCTATGTCGCCTTCTCCTCGCAGCCAGCCTGCGTCGATCACCTCAAGCTGCCCGCCCTGCCCCTACTCCTGGTGGCGAATGGCGGTGTTGAGGGCCCCCGGATAGCCTGACCGCTTCGCAGGTTCTTATTATTTCAAATACTCTTCTCTGGTTTGGCTAATTGCGTTTTTCAATAAGAGGTTCAACATCAGGGCCTGCAATAAAAGTAATCTGTTGGATGGCAGCAAGTTGTGGTCCTCATGGTGTCAGCCTACCAGGTTTACGCCCAGCTCGTGTTCCAGTCCATCGAGGACGTCCTTCTGGCCTGCTTCCCATCACGGCAGTTCACCAGCACGAAGCGAGGCCATATCGGATTCGAATCCGAGTGTCGGTCGCCCCTGCACACACATCCTGCAACGTTGATCGCTCACATCTTGTCAGCTGCATGTGCAAGCCTACCCGGATAGTGGTTGGTACATAGCTAACAGTAAAGGTTTATTCCTGAACAACAATCCTGTCGATTACGGTAGCTCTAACCGTATCCTGCAAATGCGTAATTACGAAGGCAATATACTCATTGTCAATTCCCGCGAAGTACTCACGCGTCACGCTCGCACGCACACACACAATGGGGGGAAACAAACACACAGGCACAGACACACACTGACACAGCACACACAGGTCCTGTGTGTGGTGCTGCAACGTTTGTGGCAGCTTCAGCAAAACCAGGGGCGTCACAGGTGTGTGAGCGCATTGGGAATGGTGGCTGGGCGCGCAACAGTGGCAGGATCGAGGCGAGACTAATGGCATTGAATTCTGGCAGGCCAGGGCCCTCACTGCGAGCCAAGTGCCGATCCTGCGCAGGCTTCATGGCGGTGAATCTCAGCGAGGGCCTTGTTCTTCGCCCTGGCCATCACCCACCGCTTTCGAACTTGCCCGAACAGGGCTGGTGGCGAGCGGTGACTTTCTTTCCTACAGCGGGTGCGCCACGCGGCCAATCATGCTGCGTTGCACAAGAGAGAGGGGCGTAAAGGCAAGTTTTGTTCTGATAAACAAGGACTTGCATCATGAAAAATCTTCCTCCCCACCATTGCACTGCTCGCGCTCACCCCCGCCCAGCGCCCATGCCGACGAGCCTGCGACGCACGGAAAGCGCTTGAGCCTCAAGCACACCTTGACTCCTTGGCCATTGTGCTCACCCACCTTTCCACCCAATCACTCTTTGCCGACGACACGGCCTACCCCATCCTGCAAGGGGCCAACTACCCCTACCTTCAGCCCGCCCAGGCTGAAGATTTTGGGCGCGAATTTCTGGATTTCAAATGCTCCGTGAAGGTCGTGGAGGGGGTAGCAGAAGCCCGTGGAGCTGCAAAGACTTCAGGCGTTTCGTCGCTGACACTCGGAGGCCTCGGTGGCAAGCATGTGGCAAAACCGGTCACTCGTCATGATGCTTAGATTGCATCATGCATATCCCAACAGCCAAGTAGGATCTCGGCCCTGAGGCTAAGCGATTCCGGTTCTATGATCCTGATCCCAATCCCGCGAATAGGCTAAAAGCCAGCGGCTGCAGGTACTGGATATGTTGTGCTTATAGGGTGGCTAACCTCATTCGTCGAATCCATGTAGCAGGTTGGCCAGCTTTTTCCACAGGGGTAGTCTGCACCTCCCAGCACATGAAGTCTTTCACATTGATGCGTGTCAGATTTTGTGCTTATCCATCCAAAATCTTTGCGTTTGATTGCTTCATGTCTTGTCTGGTGGCTTGCTTGCTGTATCTGCAGCTGATGCTGACACCATAACCTACACAAGCGTTGCTTCGGCCCGTTCGATGGCTTTGTCTTCCTTCCATTTTTTTCCAGCAGCAGGCTACCATGGTGAGTCTCATGCATTTGTTCCTCAACAGTGCAGCGTTCACACATGATACCGCGCGTAAAGACGGTAACTTCTGGAGTGGCGCTTTTGGCAACCTCCTGTGCAATAGGTTTACGAGCACTAGGGTCAAAATGGGCCGTTAATTGCCCCGGCATGAGAGCGTGACGTATCATGAAGCCAGCCATCAAATCGGGCAGACCCCGGCCCCAATCCAAAGTCCGTCCAGCATTGTTGGCCCGGGCCGGGCAGTGATTATCCGCCAGCCGCGCCGGCCGCATGATTTCGGCGCCACGCAACCCATGCGTTTGGCCCACTCAATAATTGCAGCTTCTTGCGCCGCCATCTCTTCGAGGTCGTCGCCCCCAGCCAGCCAGAACAGCACCGTTTTTTTGGATGGGTTCGGTGTGTTTTGTCTCGAACGAGTCACCCAGAGCCTGGGGCTACCGAAGACTTGTGACAGCGCGGCATGCAGCTATTTCACGGTACCAGAGGCGCCTGGCGCCGCCCCTGCGCGGCGCGGCGCTCGCTGCCCTGGCCATCATGTGTCGGGGGTGCGCAGCGAGTCAAACGAACTTACAAGCTTGGGGCAAGCAATCAGAAAACGGGTTAAGGCGGGCTTTGTAAACTACTACGCTTAGAAAGCAGCACTTTTTCAGTGCCGCATGCCCCTCCTCTTGGGGTGCGTGAACACTTCGAACGGCTCCGAAGCGGCAAACCGATCATTCTGGGACGCGAGCCGGCCGACTCCGCCTCGGCCTGCGCCTTCTTGGCCGCCGGCGATCGCCGCGTGTCGCCCTTGGCGGCCGCGCGGCGCACGCGAGGGTCACCGTGGTCGCCATCCCAGCCCTCCGCCTCCCCTTCCCCGCCGCTGCCGCTGTCGGCGCCGTCCACCGCCGCCGCCGCCGCTGCTCCTGCGCTGCTGCCAGCGGCGCGCGCGGCGGGCGGCGGCTTGGCGCCGTTGGCCGCCGCAGCCTTGGCGGCTTTCGCGCCCTTGCCTTTGCGTTTACCTCCGCCGCCGCCGCTGCCGCCCAATTCCACCCCTTCCAGAACCAGTCGAGATCCACGCCCGGCTGCTGCTGGTGATGCCTGTCTTTC
>NNCB01001181.1:0-11852 GCA_002317545.1 Scenedesmus quadricauda | reverse complement strand
GGGGGCGGGCGCTTCAGGGCGGGTCTGCCGCGGCCAGCAGGCGCCCGATCATGAATAAGGCAGCCGTTACCATCGCACCTACCGCTACATCCCGGAAACGGATCTTGGCATCGGGCAATACCTTAAAAATGTAGCCGAATAAAACGGACAGTATCAGGTAAGTAATCACAAAATTGAGGATATTAATTACCACGCTCATGCCATCCGGGAAGTAATCCAATGTTGATTGCTGACCGTAAGATAAAGCCGCTGCTGCCAGGGTTATGCCGTGCAGCAGCAGCACCACCGGCCTGCCGCGCGCCCTTGATGTCGAGTTCCTCGCGCCGCGGGGGATGCGGAGCTTCGGGAGGGGGGGGACGCCGCGCGGCAGGGCGGGCGCGTCACCGGCGGGCTGGCGTCGTTGCAGCGGCGTGCGCGCGCAACACAACACACGCATGGCTGCGGCGGGCGTGTACAGCATGCCTGTGGATCTAGCAAAGATTTTGCGGCCTGAAACAGCTCCTGAGGCCGTCGGTGCCGCCGCGGGGATGCTGATGTGGCGGCGCTGCTGGGCAGGTGCATAGTCGAGGGGCTACTGGCGGAGGATGAAACCGTCGCGTTCCGCGAGCAGCCCCGTCACGGCGGCCACGATGCCCACCGCGTCGACGCAGCTGAAGGTCAGGACATAGGGTCCGGTCAATTCGTCACTCCCCAATTCACGTCATTGCGAGCGGAGCGAAGCAATCCAGAGCGGTTTACGCACACTCTGGATTGCCGCGTCGCTTCGCTCCTCGCAATGACGAAGCTTGGCGAGAAACGAAAGCTGCGGGCGGCCCCGTAGTATCCGTCGAAGCGGCATCTTCTCCGGCGTCCTCGGAGAGGTTCGAGCCCATCAGGCCATCTATCGCGCGCGACCGGATGTCGGAGGGATCTGCCGGATCATGCCGCCGGCGACCATGGCCTTGTCAACGATGGGGATCACCCCCGCGCCCGCCATGGACTGGGGGTTATTTCGCGCCCGCCCCGCCGGCTCTGGTACA
Organism: Scenedesmus quadricauda; assembly: GCA_002317545.1. Lineage (NCBI taxonomy): Eukaryota > Viridiplantae > Chlorophyta > Chlorophyceae > Sphaeropleales > Scenedesmaceae > Scenedesmus > Scenedesmus quadricauda. The sequence goes on along the minus strand of NNCB01001181.1, from coordinate 10,833 downwards.
GCAGCGCCGAGGTTGCTGCGCGATGGTCCGACTCTGCGGCTCGCTGGGTCACTCGGAGCAGACACCAAGGAGGCAGGCGGGCAGGACGCAATGGCGAACCGCAAGGTTCGCCATGTTGTAAGTGCCGGCCTATCATGATCGAGTTGCCTCAACTGCCGCGGCCAGTCTCGCGTTCAATCAGCCCTTGGCCTTCGATGCCCACTGTAATCATTTATGGCATCTTGCTGGGTAGGATTTTTAAGCGTTAATAACTTTAACGGATATTTTACAAGGTCATGCTTCACCTTGCGGCCTGCATGCATCTGACGGTCGGTGTTGTTGCAGGCGTAAGACGGGAATCACGTTGAAACCCATCAAGATGCAGTGCCTTGCAAAACATTTTGTTATGATTATGCAGACGAAAGTGCTCAAACGACCCGAGCTGTTAAGGCAGTAAACGGTTATCTTAAGAATGCAACTGGACCAGCAGTTTACGGAATTTCCTCTGATCGTTCAGCAGATCAGATTACGGAGTTGTGTAACACACTCATTGAAATTTATGAGAAAGACGATTATGTGCAGTCCTTTCCGGACATCCGGAATATAGAGCCGGTAAAAGATCCTGATAAGATCATTCAGTCATGATGACACCTGGTGCCTGTGAACACCTGACGCTCTGCCTTATCCTCTTGAAACAACTGAATGCTTCACAAGGATGAGGACACTCTCGGCTTATGGCGGTTAACGCGCTGTGCACAGCACGATCATGCTTTACCCCCCTGCTCCAGTATCTGAGCTGCGCAGCGATGGCGCTGCCCCGGCCCCAGTCACCGCTGGGCCGACATGGCTTCGTTGATGACGTCGGCCTCACCAGCTGAAGAAGGTGGAGACAGCCAGCCGCGCATCTACATGGCGCGCCGCCGAAATAATCCTCGTGCATATACATCACGAGTCCGAAGAACATCACCATCGCCGCGACCGAACCGATGAGCGGCCAGACGCTGGGATTTACCAGGTGATAGTCATGATGTTTGGCACCGGCCATTGCGTTGTTCCCGTTTTGCAGCCCCGGCGTCGCGATTCCCCATCGCCCGCCAGTCGTTGGATAAGACTCTGATCGCGGCCTTAGCTCGCCTTTTTACCCTCGTCTACAGGGTGGAAGGTATAGCTGATGCTCCGATCTCCTGCGATCCGCTGCCCGCAATACAGATCTTGCCCGTTCAGACCAAAAGCACGGGCATACGCACCGAGCGGGACCGATATCGCTCTTCACTGACACTCGTCAGCTATGGTGCGGCAAATCGGATGTGGGCATGCGTCGACACCTGATGGGTGCTGCTAGTGCTGCTGCCCTGGTGCTGTCCCATGCTGCCACTGCAGCGGCGCGAGCTGCTGCTTCCACACTCAAACACCTTGTCATGCGGGGCTGTGCACGTATGCAGACGTGACGGCACGCTCATCCGCAGCTGCGGGGAGGGCGCTACTTACACTAGCATGAATCACCGGGGGTGGGAGCGCAGCTGGAGTTTTGGAGCGTACAATGCCTACAATCGGCGTAACCCCAGCTACCGTAGTTGAAAATATTGAAGAATTTGGCAGCGGATAGCGGAATCTAGCAAGATGGATACCGATATAAACAGAGGGGGCTGCTGCCCATTATGCCCACTTCGTATGCAGATCACCACTGCTACAGGACACTTCATGCTGGTCGGCGAGATTCCTGCGCCTCCTCGGCTTTGCCAAGGCCCAAGCCGCGACGGCTGCCGCCTGCTCACCAGTGTGCAGGGCGTCGGCGCGAAGGTTGCGCCGCCAGGCTGACGGCACTCGAACGTCATGGCCCTGCCCACAAGAATCGGCGGACCCGTTCAAGCGCGGGCGGGATTGGGTGAAGCACCACGCTGGCGATACGGCGTTTTTGTCCGAGCAACTCGCGAATTTCGCCTTCGTCGTTGATCGCCATCATTTGCCCTTTCGTGCTTGCAGCCAGTCGGCCACCTTCGCCGCTATCGCATGGAAGGTGTCTCCCGCAGGATCGGTTTGGGAGGGATGGCCGCGCCCCTTGGAACGTCTGTGCGTAGCGCGCGTACGGTACGGGTGCATAAATGAGTGCATGCATGCTTTTTGCTGCTTGGCCAGCGCCACCAGCGCCAGCTTTGCGCATATGACTGCGGCTGGCAAGCCAGCACCCGGTTGAAGAGAATACTCAAGAGCATAAAGGGCTTGGCGCGGTCGAAGGTACTGATGTTCATGCCCACCGAATCTTTGAAAAACTGGTGCACATGCTGGTACGTGGGCTCCGGCAGGAGCTGGCTGAGGTTTTGGTGGTCGCGCAGGACATGGGCTGGCGCACACCCGGTCGATCCATACAATCTCGCATGTTCGCTGCTGCATCTGCACAGGTTTGACGCAGCATGGATACCGAAGCATGAGCTGCGCGCAGGCTCGACCCTCGGTGCATTGACACTGCCAACCCCAGCAGCGCGGCCGGCGCCCCGCCGTGTGCTGCATTCGCCCCGCCAGCCGCGCCGCCGCGCCGCCGATTGCAAGCCACTGTCATCTCGATCCTAGCGGCGGCGCGCCGACGCCACGCCATCGTGCAGGCGCTGGAGCGGCTGCCGGAGCTGCAGGCCGCCATGATCAAACACGTGAGCGGATCGCCCGGCATGCATCGCGACCGATGCCATGTGTGGTGCCGTTACCGCAGGCTCTGCATGCCGCCAACCAGCGGGCACGCGCGGGCCGCCACCGCTCCATTATGTGATTGCTCCGGCATCTACATCCTACCTTTCTGCCGGCATCATCATTCGGAGTCGTCATTTTCCGGAGCAACTCAGACGGGTGACCGCATTTCCCTCTTAAGCCAGGGGATCAAGGCGCTATGGAGACGCTTCAGGTGAACAGTCAAGGCCTTGTTTGCGATGTGTTGCGCAAGCTTGTGCCGATTGTCGTTTTTGCCAAATGCACGATGCAAGCCAACTGTCTGTTGAATGATGGCAGGGGTACGGGCTTGTAGTTTATGACCAGGATGTAGAGATTTTGTTTGTCGTAGGTCAGGCGTACGTCGGTCGGGGCCCGAAGGTTTCGACCCTCGCGAAATCCAGCGCCCGGTCCGAAGTCCCTTGCTGCGCCGACATTGCGATTCCCTTTGCTATCTAACCTTCCTCGCTCTCAACCCGACGTTGACGTAAGCGTCAAGTTATTTCATGGATCGGGGCGACGATGCCGTAGGGGCAGGACCGGACAGGAGAGATCGATATGGCTTTCAAGACACGCATCACCGACATGCTGGGGATCGAGCATCATCGTTCAGCCGTCCGGTTCGGCGGCTTTGGGAGCGACCACTGCAGGTGCGAGGGCACGAGGCCTCAGGGCGCAGCACAATCGCGAGTGGGCGGCATGTGTGTCGATCGTGAGAAAGGGATAATGTGGAAGTGTTGGACGGATTGATGGGTGTTATGGGCGGCGAGCCGCTGCGCCGTAGGCGGGCACTTGCGCTAAGTTTCTTGTGCGGACGAACTTGTGGCGGCATGATCGTCGTCGATCAGCGCGTAAAGCAGATGCTCGAGCGTCGCATATTCGTGATGCACGCAGCCCTGGAGGCCTTCAGAGCGTTATGGAGGGTCTTCTTCGAGGCTTTCCGAAAAAGACGGCATGGTCATTCATCTCCTTGCGGGGACCAGGCCGGGGAGATGGCGGCCCCCTTAGAAATGCAACGTGGCGATGCCCGCCGCCCCACAGCGGCGACACGGATGAGATGTGGCGCGACAGAGCGGAGTTCGTGGCGGTCGCGGCGCGGCGCTGCGCGGACGCCTTCCCGGGTTTGTTGGGCGCGGGGCGCGGCGCGGGGAGCGTGGCAGCGCGGGCGTTGCCACACTGGCGGTGCCAACCGTGTGCGCCGCGGCGCCGCGTTGATTGGACGAGTGCAGCAGGGCGCGATCTTGATGCATGCGGTCGAGGGCGGTGTCTGCCGCCATCGGTCGCTGCCCCACTGGCCAGGCTGACACACGCTGCGTGGCCGGCCTGTATGCATCAACACGTGGCTCGCGTGCACGAGCTCATCGCTACCACGTTTTTTCTGCATCTTCTACCAAGACACGCTTAAATTCACACCTCCCGCCTCAGATGCTGACATCGCCGCGCACTGGCACGTGGTGAGCGCATGGGTGGGCAGGCGCGATGGTGGGGTGACGCGGCAGGGCGCAGCGCATCGGCAACCTGCACAGCAGTGCTTCACAGCCGCCGAAGCAGATTAGACCCTGCCCCACTCGCCGCTGCGATGGCCGCCCCGCGTCCGAGCTCGTCCCCTTGCTGCTGCAGCCGCCGCCCAAGCTTGACGCTCACCATCCCGCCCTTGCTGCTGCAACTGTCGCTGACTCGATCCCAAGGGGACACTCCCATGGACGTCCAGGCGGCCCTGGCGTCCGGCGCCGCCGCGCTGGGCGTGGCGACGGGCGTGTTCCCGCTTGAGTCGCTGCGCGCTCTGGGGGCGCCGCCGCTCGTGGTGGGGCCGAGACGCTGGAAAGGAGATATCATGGCTGCGCTGGACATCGTCCGTATTCCCGTTCTCAGCGACAATTATGTCTGGCTGGTCCATGACCCCGAAAGAAGGCGACGATGGTCGTCGAGTGCTGCTCTGATCCTGAATGTGGCTCCGGTGGGTGCATAGGACAAGGCAGGGTGGCTGCGCCAGCTCGGCGGCGGGCCTGAGTGATTGCTGCGCCCTGCCCTCTGCGGGCGCCAGCGCACAGGCTTCCGATGCTCAGGCGGTCCACCGGTGTACTTTTTAATTGTTCCAGAACTTGTTCACTTTGGTTAGCTTCCAGGGTACATTCCCTTAGCTCTTTAAAAGTAAAACTTGGCGATCTCCGTAAAGCATCTGTTTGCAGATCACCTGCTGCCAGATAGGCAAGACCGTGCACGATGTACTACCGCTGCCATTGTTGCACCAGCCGTATGCATGTGGTTGCAAAAAAGGGGCAACACAACAGCTAAATTCCTTGCACACCTTTACAGGTTCTCAATGGAGCACATTTGACAAAAGATTATTTAACAATGCTCAATAACAACGACGCCTGACCAAGATGACAAGGTATAAACACCTCTTGACAGGGGCGCAGAACTTCCCTCGGAAGTCCACGAACGCCTGCATGATTTCCTGCTTGGTGTTCATCACGAACGGGCCATAGCGTGCCACCGGCTCGCGCAGCGGGCGCCCGCGACCACGATCACCCGCGCGCCATGCTCGCCGGCCTTGAGCGACAGCAGGTCGCCACCACCCAGCACCGCCATTTCCTGCGCCGCCAGGGAGGACGCGCATCGTCCCCCTCGCCCACCGCCAGCGCGCCCTCGAACACATCCGTGCGACGCCGTTGTGGCGCATGCACTCCCAGAACTCTTCGTATTCGGGCTTGCAGGTGAGCCGCTCGAAAAGGCGCTCGCATCCTTCTAACACCTCAGCAGCTCACAGGTTAACCAGCGGTGCGCGCGATATCAAGGCGCGTGCAATGCTGCACCGGCATCTGGGCACTTCGAGTTCGGACTGCCGAAGCCATCGGATCCCCACTGATCAGGGATGCGCGATCCTGCGGCGCGCCGATGCGGCCTGGGCACAGAGCCGCTCACCTTAACGTTCAGCGCGCCGCACGTCCGGTGTCGTCGCGCTTGCTGTATCCTGTGCATCGCGGCATCGTGCCCGAGGACAAGCAGGCACTGATCCTGCGTTTCGGTGAGATCGAACGCACCGTGAACCGATACAAGCCGAACGAGCAATATGGCCGGTCGGGCGCCGGGCTGGTCCTGCGCGTCCCGTTCACCGACGGCATCCAGTATATCGACAAGCGCATCCGGGGCTAGACAGACCCCGCTGGACGCCGCCCGAAGTTCCTGAAGCTGGTACGTCAAAAGGCCGCACTCGTGAGCATGAAGGACTCGCTGCTCAAGCGCGTCTAGTACCGTATGCAAACCAGGAGTGCGGTGCAAACAAGGCGCTCGAGCTCTTCCAGATGTGCCTGCTGCGGCGACAGTAGCTGGGTGACTGCACTGGGTGCGAAGCCGCCGCCAGGCATGATGGTGTCTCGGCACCGCCTGGCGGTCGTCGTGATGCACCTCCGACAGCACACATGTGCATGGCTCTTGGCGCTTTGCGTTGTTGAGAAGGCATTATCAAACACCCGCATCTGTGCCATATCAAAGGTTGCCGGCTTCCGGCGAGGTCCTTGCTGGTCCAGTGCGAAGCTAACGGCGAAGCCGGTAAAGGCAAGAGCGTTCCGCCCGCAGGCGGGCGGGTTACTTTCTTTGCTTGCACACTGCGCAGCGAACGGCGAAGCCGGTCAAGAAAGTAACCAAAGATGCCTTTCCCCGACGGAGCTACGACGGCAGCTGTATCGGCGGCGAGACCAAGGCAGCAGCCGCAGTCGATCAGCAGCTTTCGGGGCGAGCACCAGAATGCGCTCGCAGCGGCAAGGGTTTATGAGCGGGCCGCATCGATGTCGGCTCAAGAGGCAGCGGCGGCGGTGGCGGCGCACAGCGTGGTGTCCTCAACAAGCAGCTCCGTGGACGCAACGCGCAAGCGAGGTTTCGTTACTGTCGAGGCCGGTGTTGTCCATGATGAGCAGGCTAAGCTCGTTGGCATCGTTGGCGTTTCGCGGGTCGTGGCGCGCTTCAATATCCGATACTTCTCTTCGCGGTTCTGGCCCATTTCAGACGATGCTAAAATCGCTTCGACATCCCCCGACGTTTCTGTCGACCCAATTCTCATGCAACTACGCTGGCTCCCAGCGTCAAGTTCCTGACCACATTGATCGCCGAGCCGCGAGCCTGCAGCAGCTGGTGAACCTGGAGCAGCGGAATGGCGACGCCTTCAATGCCTTCCACATCGCGACGTCGTTCAAGCGATCGGCGCACCTGATCCGCGACCAGGGCAAGCAACCCAGGGATTTCCATCCGCTCATGCTGCGGCTGTGGGCACGGCTGCAGCCGCAGCTCGCTGACTGCGGGACTCGCAGGCTCGCGAGCATTTTGTGGTCATGCAGCAACGCGACCTTTGTCGAGGCACCGTTGCAGACGAGTCCTGTAGCGCTTTGCCGCCGCGGCAGCGGACGCCGATCCGCAGCACCTGTCGATCGCACTGTATGCAGCCGCTTTGCTGTCAAAGTTGGAGTATAGCATCAACAAGCAGCAGGCACTGCAGCGGGGAGGCGTTACGCAACCAGGATCAACGAACGCATATGGGCAACCTCTCTCTTGGGGGGACTGTCCCCTGTTTGCGAAGGTGCGCGGCGCAATGCAAGTGTCGATGCTGTCGGTGGCGATTGGTGCAGCGGCGCTGTTCGGCATCGCCGAGGTCTGCGAGCTGGCGCGCCGGCCACCAAGGGGCGCGGCTACCAGAGCAGCAGGCACTCCAGCTGGTGGAGGCATCGGTGCAGCAGCGGCAGGCAGCCAAGCCGCAGGAGCTGTCCAGCACACTATGGGCGGCAGCCACCATGCGGCTGCCGCTGCCAAAGCAGCAGGCACTGCAGCTGGTGGAGGCGTTGACACAGCAGCGGCAGGCAGCCAAGCCACAGGCCCTGTCCAACACGCTGTGGGCGGCGGCCACGTTGGGGCTGCTGCTGCCATCTGAACAGCTGCAGCACTGGCGGAGGCGTTGTACGCAGCAGCGGCGTGCAGCCAAGCCGCAGGTCCTGTCTAACACGCTGTGGGCAGCGGCACCATGGGGCCGCTGCGCCAAAGCTGGAGGCACTGCATCTGGTGGAGTCGTTGGTGCAGCGGCGGCAGGCAGCCAAGCAGCAGGAGCTGCCAACACGCGTAGGCGGCGGCCACCATGGGGCTGCGGCTGCCAGAGCATCTGGCACTGCAGCTGGTGGAGGCGTTGGCGCAGCAGCGGCATGCAGCCAACCCGCAGAACTTGTCCAACACGCTGTGGGCGGCGGCCATCATGCGGCTGCCGCTCCCAGCACGGCAGGTGCAGCAGCTGCCGGACTTCTTGACGTAGCGTCGGCCATGGAGTCGCTGAACTTGTCCAGCACGTCGGCGTACTGCCGCATCTCCTTGGCGTTGCCCCAGCAGCCGCCCCAAGGCGCGTGGATCATGGCGACGTGGGCGGCATGGACACGGTGTCGCCTGCCATCGCGATCAGAGAGGCGCTGGACATGGCCACGCCGTCAGAGCAGCGGCACCGCAGCTGGTGGAGCCTTGACGACGCAGCAGCAGCAGCAGCAGCAGCAGCAGCAGCAGCAACAGCAGCAGCAGCAGCAGGCAGCCCAGCAGAGGCAGCTTTTTAAAATTGTGCGCCGCTAAACGTAAAGTGGATGTTAAATTTGTGTAAGTCTGATGATGCCGGATATAATCGCTACCGTACTGCTACTTTGCTGTGATTTGCCCATCACTAAAAGCGATGAAACTTCTTCTTTTATGACCCGAAATAGACGTACCGATTTTACCAATACGGGTCGCTGCGCCGGTTTTTTCTACTTTAAATACAGCTAGTCCCGATACCGCTAATGTTCCGCTATACACCTTATTATCTTCGCCTTCGCTGCTTTTGAACACGGAAATTTGATTTCAGGGTTGAAGCACTCTCAAAGTCTGCACGGCGGTGCCCGAAGAGCGCTGCGGTGTGGGGGCCGGCGCCGCAATGGCAAGCTCCCCGTGTATACAGCTGGTGACATCAAGCAAGGGCATGGGAGCTGGCCATCAGCGCGAGATACACACCTCTCAGGTAGAACAGTCCTTGCATGTCAGACACGGCAGCGTGTGCTCGGCGTGGGTGGCAGCCTTGTCACAGCCGGGGATAAGACATGGACTCGCCATGCGGCTCGCCTGGGCTAGCAGCGTCACGTGTGCCCCCACAGATTCGTGCAGCGAGAGCGTGTAATCGCCCCGGACATGCGGATCAGTGCTCGGTATCCTGTGGTTACGCAGCATAGGCTTACGATTGGGCCAGTGCAACACGAATGAACGAAGAACAGCATTTCGAAGCTCACCGGTGTCACCGTAACCGTCCTTTCTTGTGGCTCAACTTCAGGGCAATTACACGCGCACGCACCCTTCAAGGAAATTGTCGTGTTGATCGTGTGGCGCAAACGTGTAACCGGCCAGCTCCCGTCTTGATCTGAGCGCGCATTCGCGCACCGGCAACAGCAACATGACAGCAACGGCACCCAAACAGCCAAACGAACAGTCCCCGGGGGACAAATCGAACGTGCCAGCTGCTCCGCGTCGCCCGAGCAAGTCCGCTTCGACCAGGGAGATATTGCTCGATCCCGAGGCGGTCGACGGCCCGCTTGCCATCGTGCGTCGGGATGCGGCGATATGCTTCCCTTGCAGGAGCGCCAACGGCCTTGCATGCGGTGGATGTGGGAAGGATGGCACGAGGTGGCAGCTGCGCCCTGACCACCAGCCTCAGCACGTGGCAGCGCTGGGCACCTGATCTTGCTGCCGCCCCTGCGCACTGCGGGGCAGCAGGCCCGAACGTGTCCATGAAGACCGTTTCGCGCGTGCTCAACAACGAACCCAACGTGGCTCGCCTTGTCGGGATAGAGCTGCCACTGCACCCGCAATGCCGTCATATCGCCGACCACTGCGTTGGCATCGGCAGGACGGCAAAGGCAGGCGCGACGTCCGAGCTGGCCAACACCTTGAAATCGCGTCCGAGATATTTCTCGATCGTCTTCGCCTTGGCCGGCGATTCCACAATTACCAATTGCATGGAAAAATTCGTTCCCCGATAAACTCACGTACGTACGCGCGAGGGTGGCGCCCCACCAGCCGCAACTGCGGAAACTTCTGGCGGCAATTACTCCCCCCCCCCAAAACGCCCACGCAGGCCTCGCCCCAGAACCCATGCTTGACAGCATCACCTGCGCCTCAAAGCAACCTCCTTCTCACACACGATTTTCAGATGCCCACCCTCCCTTGCTGGTCAGCAACCCAAGTCCTCACACCCCGTGGTGCCGGCCCCCCGCCCGCTGGAGACCTGACGCAGGAACATCTTTACTTCACCCGCGCCATTGACCTGCGGCGTCACCTCCAACTTGATCCCGACCTCTTCGCGCTGGACGGTGCGGAAGGCATTTTCGAAATTGGTCCCCAGCTTTTCGCCGGTGGTGATCGGCACGTCCTGCCCGACGAGGAATTTCGCCGCCTGATTGTCGAGCGTCACGATGTGCGGCGTCGCGAGCAGGTTCGACGTCGTGTCCGATTTCACCGCATTGATGATCGCGCCAGAGATGGTGTCGGTTGCGTTGGCTAGGTCTCGGCATAGTGCGGTCGACCGGCGTTCTCACATGGCCGCCTGACAGCCGCCCTGGCGCCCGGCAGACGGCATGTCGTGCGTATCGCCATCGGGGCTCTTGAACGTCACCGGTACCCGGCGCCCGCCGCGCCGCGCAGCAGTGCAGCCCTGGCATCCCCTCCCCCAACAGATGGACAGCGCGCACGCACACACCATCCCGCCGTGCCGATGGAGCACGAGTCGGACCGCCTGGACGCGTCCCACGTGGGCGACGCCGACAGGGTGGCGAGCCTCGCGCGTTACACCGACATCAGCGACTGCATCTACCCGACAGGTCTTGACCACGGTCGGCCTGGTCAACCGCGCGCCGACGGCGGCACGGGGGCAGGACTAGTTGATGCTTGACACGGCGGCCGCCACGTCGCTTGCTCCTGTGACAGCTCCGGATGATGTCACATGACGTCACCTGCTCACCCGGATGCCTCCCAGCCGCGCAAAATGTGATCCCAGACGAGGAGCTGTTGGTGAAGCGTCTTCATAGCTAATAAATAGTAAATAGATTTAGGAAGTAGCGTGCTTAAGTACGGACAAGCTCCAGCCGGTGGCCTGCCCTTAGTACCGGC
>NNCB01001180.1:0-11856 GCA_002317545.1 Scenedesmus quadricauda | reverse complement strand
GGGGGATGGGGAGCGTGAGGGAGGCGCGAAGGGGTGAGCGTGCTCACCCGCGAGATGACTACGAGGTGCAGCCCTGCAGCGCCTCGCCGAGCTGCTGCTGCCCCGTGAAGCCGCGCACTCGGGCGTGCTCATGTGCGGAGGTCAGCTCGACGCCGGCGGAGTTGGCGACGTCGTACGGCTCGGTTCGCCGATCATGCTGCTGGTCGGAGCGCAGCGCGAGCGGCTGGCCGCTGCCGCCTGCGGCGCCGAGCACGGCAACCTTGGCTTCGAGCAAGCGTGACGCGCAGTTGGCGATGGCGGTCAACGTCAATTCGTGAAGTTCGTGGAGAAGCGAAGCACAGAACAGCTGCCGGATCTTGGTGGATGTGCAAGGGAGCAGTTGCGCCTGCGTCCGCTGGACACGGTCCATGTTGATGTTTTCGCGTGCGTGCTGAGATATGGATGACGGGCTCTCGGCTCTCAGGAGCTGCCGGCAGCGCGACACCTTCGTCAAGGGGTGCGGCGAGCATAATGGCATCGATGCCAAAGCCGCGAACGAGCTGTTCGATTTGATCGACAAGTTTGCGGGCTATGGTTTCAACAAGAGCCATGCGGCGGCTTATGGCTGCCCGATCAGACCGCTTGGCTGAGCGCGATGTATCACATGGGCTGCATACGGCGTGAGTCTTCGACAGCCACCAGACCGACAAATTGTCGATCTTTATCGACGACATGCGGCGGCTGGGGGTCGCGGTGGCACCGCCATCGATCAACGAGAGCGAAGCCGATGGCTGCCAACCACACAGCCACAGCGCAGGCGCGGCAGGACAGCTGAAACTGGCGGCGCACAGCAGCACATGGCAAGGTGTCGCGTATGCAGGACACAGGCTTGCCATCATTATTTCTAGTACAAGTAACACTAGTTCATAGTACGTGAGGACTACGGTGAGCACAGACGGTTCCCGATGTTACGCCCCCGCCGCACTTCCTCTTTACCGACTGTCGGGTCAGTGTCACATAAAGAGTCTCCCTGTGCCAGCACCAGTATGGGGGAGCTCCAGTTGTTCTTTTATATTAGTACTGCTTATAATTGGTGTGTTGTAAGCCAGTTTAAACAGATCAGTAGAATACAGGTGGCTGCAACGTGCCTTGCGGACGTGAAATGCAATCAGCTCATACTGGAAACTGTAGAGGGCATCCAGGGTCCAGTGGTCGTTTAAAGGAATTTGAGCATTCAGCTTACAGCTCAGCAAAACCAGGGGCTGGTCAGCCAAGGAGACCCGAACAAAGTTCGTAGCCGGCACAAGAGTGCAGGCGCCCATCACGGAAAGCAGGCGCAGAATGGAGTCAGCAGCACTGCACGAGAGTGCAGGCACTCAAACTTCATGTGAAGACCCAGACAGAGTCAGCGCACAGCGTAAGAGTGCAGCGCTCAAACTTCAAGGGAAGACCCAGAGTGGAGTCAGCGCACCGCACAAGAGTGCAGGCGCTCAAGTTGAGGAGGAGGCCCAGAGAGAAGATGGCAGCCCAGCACATGAACGCCAGGCTGGTTGTCGATCTGCACCGTGTCCTGCAGGGTTCTGCTCCAGTCGTGGGGCCAGATAACCCAAAAAAACAGCATATCGTGGTGTGTAGAGAATCCCGCACTCAATCACCCGGGCCTGGCTGAAATGTACTCCAAAAATCCAGTTGCTGGTCTGCATACGGGAGACGAACATGCTTGCAGCACGGGGTTGGTCAGGACGGCCATCAACGATGGCCGACAGCCGCGCGGCGCCAATGTCGCGTGCGATACGCGCGATACAGCGAAGAGCCGGCTTCGCGTGCAACGTGTTCGGATCGACGCATCAGGTATGGGGCAGCCTGATCAGCGGTTACCAGCAGCCGACGCTCAATTTCTTCACCGACCGCAACCAGTCGGGCTGCGGCGCCGCACAGGCCGCAATGGGTCCCTTCTATTGCCCTGCCGATCAGGGCATCTATCTCGACACCAGCTTTTTCCGCGAGCTCGAACAGCGGTTTGGCGCCGCGGGCGACGCGGCGCAGGCCTATGTCGTCGCGCACGAGGTCGGTCATCATATCCAGACAATCAGCGCGATCGTCTGACGCGGGGCCGGCCCCAAGGCTGCCTCCGGGCCGCTGCAGATGCTGCTGCCGCCGCCGCTGCGGCACTCGAAATGCTGGAACGGCGCGACGCGCCGCCGTTCAGGGCAGCAGGTGTCCCCGGCACGCCGCCACCGCTGCTGCCGCTGCTGCTGGTGCTGCGCGGGCCAGCCGGCGGCTCCCGCACTGCAGGCGCGCTCCAGCCGGCGCCCCTCCAGCCAGGACGACGGCAGCGCGCTCGCCGCCGCCGCCGCTGGACCTGGCAGCAGCCGCCTGTGCCTTGGCGGCGCTCGCCTCTGCCCTGTCGAGACCGCCTCCTGGCGCGCCGCCGCGAGCGCCGCCCGGTGGCTGGCGTTGCGCGCGCGCCTGTCCCCCACGACACTGTTAGTGGCAGCGCGGAAGCGCCTGCCCATGACGGCCATAGTGGCAACGGCCGCAAACGCCGACTGCTTGGCCTCCGCCGCCTTGGCCTCCGCAGCGTCGCGCTCGGCGCGCTGGCGCTGCACCTCCGCTGAGCTGGCGGCGGCCCGCGCCTCGGCCGCCGCTGCCCCTGCCGCCGCCGCTGCGCACTGGTCCTTGAGAGTCTCGTAGGCCCTGTCCATAACGGCTGTGCGCGCCTCGGCCGCCTCAGGCTGTCCTGGAACGTCGAAGCCTTGCGCCTCCACTCCTCTGCCGCAGCGGCCTGCGCGATCCGCCCGCGCGCGGCGGGGCCGCGCGCGGCAGGTAGAGCGCCGCCTTCTGGTGCGGGCTCGCGCCCTGGCGCCGCTCGGTGCCGGCTTCGGCGGCGCAGACGGCCTCGTGTCGGCTGTGAAGGCTGCCCTGGGCGGCGCTGAACTGCGCCACGATCCCCGGCATATTGATCTGGGTTGGCTTCGTGCGCCGCGCGCCGCGCCGCGCCGCCGCCTCGCCCGCGTCCGCGCGCGCCTGGGCCGCGGCCACGTCTGATCGCGCCGCGCGGGCCTCCTCGCGCGCCGCCTCGCGGTCCGCCTCGCTGCCGGCCAGCTGCCCCTGGATAGCGGCCAGCTCGCCTGCAGCGCTGACAGGCTGTGCTCGGCCGCGGCGTTGTGCGCCGCCGCCTCAGCCTCAGCCTCTGCCAGCTGCTTGCGCAGCGAATCCCTCTCGCGCCGCATGGCCTCACCCCCCGCCGCCCGCGCCTCGGCCGCGGCCGCCTCCGCCTGAGCAGCGCCCGCCGTCCTCTCCGCCGTCTCGAGCGCCGCCTGACAGCCTGTCAGCCGCCCCTCAGCCGCTGCCAGGCTTGCGCCGGACAGCCGCCGCCAGCAGCCCCGCCGCCTCGGCTGCAGCGGTCTGCGTCGCCGTGTCGATCATCGCCTCAAGGCGCGCGCCGCGGTTCATCCGGCTGTCGTCCGGCATCGCCGCGCTCTGCGCCTGCCTCTCCCATCGACCGCCGCATGAGCACGCCGGCCTCCCGCTGGCGTCGGCCAGCTGCTCCCGCACAGCCTCGGCGTCGCGCCGTGCGTCTGCCAGCGCCGCGCTGTGCCCCTCAGCCTCCCTCCGCACCTCCGCCATCGCCGCGCGCTGGCCCGCATGTCCTCGTCAAACCGACGTAGCTGCATGGCGGCATCTCCTGGCCTCGCCACCAGCTGCTCGTGCACGACCTCCGCCTCGCGCCGCACATTGCGCCAGCGCCACGCCCTGTGCCTCCGCTTCGCGCCGCGCCTCGCAGCGACGCGCCTTTACACCTCATGCCTCTTCCCGCGCCGCAACCAGCGCCGCGCCCGTGCCTCGGACTCGCGCTGCGCCTCTGCGCGCCGCGCCCTTCAGCTCTGCCGCTTGCTGCGCCGCCGCCAGCGCCACGCTGTTCGCCTCCGCTTCGCGCCTTGCATCCGCCAGCGCCGCGCCCTTCTCCTCCGCCTCACGCCGCGTATCCGCAATCGCCATGCTCTGCGCCTGTGCCTCGCGCTGCGCCTCTGCCAGCTGTGTCTTGACGCCGGCAGCGCACTCCTCTGCTGCCACTGCGCGACGCTCCGCCTCCTTGCTCTCGCGGTGCGCGGCTGCCAGCTTCCGCGCGGCGTCCTTCGCCGCGTGCTTGCCTTCGGCTGCGATGGTCGCGCCGTGAGCTTCGGCGTCGGCGACGCGGCCGCGCAGCTGGGCGGTCTCCGAGGCCGTCGCCTGCGCCTGCTGCTGCGCTGCGCGCTTCTCATCCTCACATTGCCGCAGGTTGGCCTGTGCCGCCTGCAGCGCCCTCGCCTCGTCGGCAGCCTTGCGGGCCAGGGCCTTGCGCTGCCGCTGCTCCTCAGCCACCTCGGCCCGTGCGGCGTCGCGCTCTGCGGTCAGCGCGCCCTCGCGGGCGGCGGCCTGCTCCCGCTCCTGCTCTATTGTGAAGGCGAGCGCCGCAGCCTGGCGCTGGCATGCGGCGGCGTCCTCGTTGGCTCGGCGCGCGGCCTGCTCCGCTGCGGCCGCGCGCTCGGCGGTGGCTGCGTAGATTATTCCTCCGTCATTGAGTGTTTGCAAGGTTTAGTTGGTTTTTTGTTATGGTTGTATGGCCCGTGATTTGTGCCGGTGTCGGGAAGCTTGGGTGTGCTCCGGCTCTGGTCTCCTGTACGGACGGTTAGAGAGCCGGTCAGGACAGGTGCAAATCTGCTGGTTGTGTCATGACGGAGGCGGGAGGGTCGAGACTCGGGAACGCCCGAAGGCGACATGCCATCGGCAGCAGCGGAACACCCTTGTCTGGCGCCCCTCCTGTCGCACCGGCAACATCCGTTTCCGGCGTCGCTGACGCCGCCGCCGCCGCCGCCTCATTCAGTGACAGCTGCAGGGCCGCCGCAGACTCTGCATCCTCATCCGCCGCAGCCGGCGCATCTGGGGCCGCGCCGCCGCTGCCGCCATCACCGCCGCCGGACGGGCGGCGCAGCTGCCCGCGGGCGCGTGCTGCCGGTGCCGACAACCACCGCCCCGGCGCGCACCGGCGCCGCAAGGGCCTGGCGGGCGCGGCCGCAAGCGCCACCGCGGATGCCATTGCGAGCGCTGGCGCCGTGGGCGCCGCCGCGGGCGCCATGGCGGGCGCAGGGAACGGGCGCCCGTCTGGCGCCTCGTAGACCATCGCCACCGGGCGCATCCGCACGTCCCCGCTGCTGGCGCCCGAGCCCAGCGCACCATCGCGGCGTGCGAGCCGTCCCCGATGGGCCCCACATGCTCGTCGTCTGCCACCTCCCAGGCGGCGCCCCTGCCGCGCGGGTCGACGCTGCGCAGCGGCCCGCGCGCGACGGCGGCCTGAATTTATCGCCGGAAGCAAGGCGACCTGCGGAGGCGGCACCTCGGATGCCGAACGGCGGCGCGCCGGCGACGATCGCGGCCAGGTCCACGTCGAAATGGGCCCGGTAGTCCGACCAGGTCGAGGAGCTGGTCAGCCTGGCGCCGTCGAACTGGTAGCCGATGGTCGCGTTGTAGTTCGTCATCTTGCCGGCGAAGCGGTCGGGCCGGTCGGAGTAGCGGACATCCTCCCCAGATCGGGGTTGGGGTTGGGTCAGCCCGGCGGCGGAACGCATGGGGTTTCTCTTAGACGAATATCTGGTGATCATCGGCGATGCAGCGCCGGGTTTCGCGGATTGCACGACGGCTGCAAAAATGCAGCCTGCGGCGGTCGAGCCACAGCATATAGGGCACCGAAACGAGCAGCAGCCACGGAACGCGGTCGGTGAGGTTCATCGAAAAGGCGTAATTGCGGCCCATTATGCGCACGGCCTGAAATTTCATCGTCCAAAGGACATGTCGATCAGTTGACCGCGCCTTCAGCGCCTTGCCGGCCTTGAACTTCGGCTGGTTCGACGCTGCGATGGTCATGTTTCACCGGTGCCGCGGATGCGCCGGTCGCCGCGCACTTCACGCACGCGCAAGGGCTGGCGCGCTCGCAGCGGCAGGCGTACTTCGCCGACACGCCCTTCTTGAGCGCGGTGATGAGGTCAGGCGCCGTCGTCACATCCACCCGCACCCCGAAGTCCACCGATCCCCGCACCACCACCCGCCCGCGGCACCCCCGCGCGTCGCAGCCGGCCAGGCCGCGCGCGGTGGCGCGCAGCGCGGCCGCGACGGGCGCCACGCCGATCGCCATGCGCAGGGCGTTGATGAGCGCGCCGAACGCAAAGTTCGGGTCACCCTGCATGCCTGGCTCGAAGGCGTCGAGGCCCATGCCTGGGTGCAGCGCGTGCAGCGCGTAGAGCGCGCCGCTTAGCAGCCCCGTGTCGGCCTTGGCGCCGCTGCGGGCGCGGCGATTGATGGGGAGCGTGAGGCGTCCAGAGCGGGATAAAGCGCCGTAGACAATCTCGGGGGTGTGCCTGATGCCCTGTGGCGGCTGCATAACGATACAGTCTGTTGTTGCAATGCACGGCACGAGCAGCAGCGCTGGGGACGCCGCGGCGCAGTCACTATGACGTGAGGTCACTGCGGTGGGGTGATCAGCCTGCTGAGCAGCCTCTCCTGTATATAAGGCGATGTGTCTAAACCCTCGAAAAACGCGAAACCCCAAGCCCGCTCCATCAAAGGCCGCCCACCGAGGATGTCGGCGCGCACGCGCTGCAGCGCGCGCAGCACGGCCACGTACGGAGGGCCCGCGCCCCGCGCGGGCGGGGCGAGCGCCAGCGCGTCCAGGCAGTCGCTGCTGAGCACCAGCTGGACGGTGCTGTTCATCCGCATCGGTAGGTGGTCCCTGGGTTGCGGCAGCCGCCGCGGCGTGGCGCGGGGCCGACGGCGGGCGCCTGCGGTGGCTGTGACGTGAAGAGGTCGATTTGTCACAGGTGGTGGCGTGCATATAGCGGTTCTCGAAGATTGTTTCGGTGAACAGTGACGCGCCGGTGCCGAGCGTCGCCATCGCCATGAACTGCGCCTGCATGTCGGTTGCAAAGCCCGGATAGGGTGCGGTCGACAGCGTGACGGGTTCGGCGCGGCCGGACATGGCGACGCGGATGCCCGCGTGTCTGCTCGACCGTCGCGCCGGCCTGACGCAACGCAGAGAGCGTCGCTTCGCATTCTGCACTGCCATACTCCCTCAAGCACGCACCCCCACCCACAAACCTGCTGTTTCTTGTCCAGCTTCTTCTCATCCTCTCGCGCCTTCTGCAGGGCCCGCTCGCATTCAGCTGCCTTGGCCTGCCGCTGCAGCTCTGCCAGCATGGCTGGCCCCGCAGCCATCGGCTTGGCGGCGCCCTGAGTTGACGAAGTGGGGTCATGTTTGGGTGGAGGGAAGGGGCGCATGCGTGGTCAGAGATTGATGTGCGGGTTGGCGTGGGTTTGGATATTGCAAGAGCGCAAGGATGGGATGCAGCGTGACGCTCATTCGCGGCACCAGCGGCGCGCGCGACATGGGTGATCGCACGCGTGCACCGCGCAAAAGGTCCGCACGCTCACCGCTGCCTGAGCACCAGGGCTCGAGCCCTTGCCGCCCTTGGATTTCTGAACCATCGCTGCTGCCTGCGCCGCCGAAGAAGGGTGCGCCCGCTCTCAGCTCGCGGCGCTCCTGTGCCCCGGGCAGGAATGCGCTGCGCATGGGTCAATGCCCGGTTGTGTGCGCATCCAGCGGTCTCAGATGCTTCCTGTGCCAAATGCTTTCCATCGTTCGGCGACCGCGCGCGACCGCAGCCAGCTGCTCAGGCAGGTAGTCTCGCAACTCAAAGCCCTGTACGTACACACGGGGGCTAGAACGAAGCATAACTGCCCTGGTGTTTTTTTACGGCCGTAAAAGATATTGTAGAGCAGCAACCTGATACAATTGAAGGAATTTATACCAAAACAATCGCGGAGCGTTTTGATTTTGAAAAGAAACAAATGGAAAGACAAATGGTGCTGAAGCATCGCAGCATCGTCACTGCACGCCACATCCCTGCCTCCGCGCCACTGTAGCGCGTGGCTCGGTTGACCGTGATGATAAAGAAAGCTTTATATGAATGTTTCTAGCGCTTCTGGCCCTGCCTGCGCGCACGCTACACCAGAGCGAGAGATACCTCGATTTCCGCAAGCGGGATTTCGGCAATTGGGCCGGCCGGGCGTTCCCTGTCTCTTGCGATCCGGACCGGACTGCATCGATCGCGTAGCCATGACCGCGCCACTCCCTTTCCTGTGTCGGGTGCGGCATAGGAGAAACATGCCGATTCGTCAATAATAGTATAAGCTTTTACGGGTCACTCCCCCAAGTAACCCGGCATATGACCCATGTGTTGACAATATCTCGTCGAAATCTTATCAGAAATGCAATCAAGCCGCAATCCCGCCCGCACCGTGCGCACACATGCGCACATGTGTACACACACCCACACGCACACACGCACACACGCACACACGCACATGCACATGCGCACACACACCAACATGCAGGGCGACTTGCGAGATGGATCTGCCGATGCAAGTGCCTGTCTTGCAGCACAGCAGGAGTGGAGGTCGATTGTGCAGCTGAGCCTTCAGCGCAGAAGCGCTTGCAATCCCGGGCTTGCCAACCGCCACCGGGCGGCTAAAGAGCAGGCTTATCTAAAGGTGTAGATGTGCGTAATCTCCTTGGAAAGGGCATGCACCACTGTTGCCTCTTGGAACAAAAGTGTTTGCACAATTTTCCTTAATCTTTGCTTGTGCTTCATGCGTAAGGCAGCTTGGGGAGGGGTAAGACTATCTGTTGTTTGTGAGCCCTCTCTCGCACTTCCTGAAAGAACCGCTCCAGGGTTGAGCTCGTTGACAGGCGGCTTGGCAGCTTGCCAGGTACTTGGCTGGGCAAGCTTCTTTGTCTTTTGAGACAGAGCCGATCGGGAACAACTTTGCCTTACGCTATAATAGCACTAGCATGGCACCTGCACTTCAAGTGCAGCGCGACCTAAATGAGAATGGCTTATTTGACGATGGCGATGTTCAAAACCCAACGACGAACTGGGGCACTAATGCACAAAATGCAACTACTGCTCATTGGGTTTGCCAGGGTGGCCCCTGCCTGGAGGCCACAGCAGGCCAGGTGCCGCGCCACATGAGAGTCACGGCACAATCGCGAAAGGCGCAGTACAGTCTGTTCGCTGCTATGGCCGGCGCAAGGAGATGGCAGGCCCGCGGCGTGTCTCAGCCGCGGATGGTGACACAGAAGGTGGCGCAGGCACCGCAGGCGCCCGGGGTTCAACAAAACATACGCGGTGGCACCGGGACGTGGGCGATTTATGGGTACAGTGCTTGTTGCGAGATGAGTGTGGGCGTGGTGTGCCAGCAGGGGACGGATCTGATCTCTCTTCGTGCACCGCCGAGGCACTGGGTCAGTCCACAGGGCACAACGGATGCATGCACCATGCTGGGGGGGGCAGCATGCTAGTCAGGCAGCTCTGATGTATGGACAGCGCAGTGACTGGCAACTCGAAAGGTCAAGACCAGCGCCTTTGGCAGATGCTGACCTGGCGGCAACACAACGGCGGCGAGCAATGAGCCGGAGGCAACTGCCTGCATAATCAGGCCCCGAGCAGGACAGCGCCAAAACAACCCCGGAATCTGACTGTGCCCAGCGTCGGCCGCTGCAAACAGAGATCGAGCGCGCGGCGGAAACGGTCCTCGATCTGGACCTGCAACTGGAACGCCTTCATGTCGCTGCCCGATCGCGGTATCGGACAACAGCGCGCAATCGCTGGTGCTCACCGATAGGGCCCCGCTGGCAAGGGGGGGAGGGCGCGCAGGGAGCTTGCCGCCTGCCTCACCGCAGATGCAATTGCAACCGCCGCCGAAGTGTGGCGACGGTCTCCCCCGAGGTGTCTTGGGCGGGATATCGCGGGAACAGCTGGATCCAGACGTGGCGCGCGGCGATGCCCATGCCGACTGCGGCTGCAATGAAGGCCAGCACGCCCCAGGTGGCACGCCCACCGCGGCCCGACGGTGCGAATACGCCACCGACCAGAAACACGACGCCCAGCGCCACGAATGCACCTGGAGGCATGCCGCAGCGGTGCACGGCCAGTCCCACGACCAGGAGGCGATATATTCCTCCAGCGTCGCAGGATCGAGCATCGCGCGTTGCGCCGCCGCAGGGCTGGCGGCCGCAGCGTACAGCCCTGCAATCCCGAGCACCCCCCTGTACCACCGTTTCGACCAACGCCGCATGATCTTCTCCCCCTGCCGGAACCCACCCCCGCCACCCCCGCCGCCCGCGCGGGTGCTTCCAGCCGCTCGATGGGCGTCCGCTTCATCTGACGCCGCCGCCGCCGGCGGTACAGCCGCGCGCCATGACTCAGACCGCAACCGCGCCCGCCTCCGTCATCACCCCAGCGATCGCCGCCAGCACGGCCTCTGCCGGGCTGCTTTGCCCGCGGCCGTCCCGGCCTCGGCCGCGTCAATGTCTGTTTCCGACGGGAAGAAGGCCTCTGGCCCCATCTCCCGCACCCACGCCTCCATCCGGCCCTTGAACAGGGCGTTGTATTCGACCAGCGTCTTCCGGAAGTACAGCAGGCGCGGGTAGTTGGGAAGGTACCTG
The DNA here is from genome assembly GCA_002317545.1 of Scenedesmus quadricauda. Classification (NCBI taxonomy): domain Eukaryota; kingdom Viridiplantae; phylum Chlorophyta; class Chlorophyceae; order Sphaeropleales; family Scenedesmaceae; genus Scenedesmus; species Scenedesmus quadricauda. The sequence continues at coordinate 1,337 of NNCB01001180.1, read as the reverse complement.
CCGGGCGGGAGTTTCGGGGTCGAGCGCAGGCATTGTTCTCAGCTGAGCCCGGCGGTCGCACGCAGCCCGGCGGCGTGGCCGCCTTTGCAAGCGGTGGGCTGGCGGCTCGTGGCGCGAAGCTCTGAGCCCGGATGCATGCTTCCACGGCAGGATGCGCTTCACACACGCACCTATTCGTTGTACCGCTTCCACCAGGACGCCGACCGCATTTACACAAACCTACTTTCTCTCGAACAATCCTGACAAACCCAGTAATGGGCAGCAAGATGCACGTTGCCCGCATGCCACGTGCGCGCTCAAGCTGACCCCGAGCTTTACGCAGCCTATGCCAGCCGAAACGCCAACTTCTGGGCCGCTCCGCGATCTGCCGCGCCAGGCGGCGACGCCGCTGCAGGCGTCGCACCAGCCCCAGGATCTCCCGCGCCACGCCCTCGCCATGGGTCAGCGGCACTAGTGCTTCAGGGCTGAGGGACCTGGAACAAGGTCTGGCAGCACCAGGGTTAGTACGTTTGCAGCAGAGGATCGGATTTCCTATGTCGTTGGGTCTAGCAGGTCGCGATCGTGGACGACGCGCCAGGTGCGTAGCGGTTGCGTGCGGCATTGCCCAGGATGCAGCACGGGCCAGGCATGCTTCCCTAGAAGTCCGGCTCAAGAAACAGACGCGTGAAGTCTGTAATGGACACACACATGCGCGGGCGCGGCGGTAGGCACAGCACATCACACACGTGCCGCGCGGACACAATACGCACATAGCAACCCAACATCAGTCAACTCCTGCAGTTCGTCGCCACGACATCACCGTCGCTTTTGACCGCAAACTTCAGACCTCGGGCCTCTGCTGCACCGGTAGTAGAATTATCCAGTCGCTCTCCGCCTTGGCGCCACACTCTTCACACCATCAGCATGGCCGAGGCGCGTCTGGTGTCACGTAGCCTGCGGACAACAATGCAAGCGAGTGGCGATCCAAAACGCAATTTTCGGTCGGCCGAGCGTCGGGCTCTGGACGCGGGGAAAGCGGGAAGGGTGGCCGGCGGCATCAGGAGGCCGGGCCCCACAGCGTGCAATGCTGCAAGCGCAACCGTCGGGATCGCGATGGACTGCGCCGCCTGGTGTTCGCAGTCACACATTATCATGCCGGATTTGAACCAGGTTTGGACCGCGGCCGTGTAGATCGTCGCAACCTAGCTTTGTCTGGTTGTCTATGCCGACAAAGCCCGCCTTGCGCGGATTTAGGTCGCCTTCGTGTGCGCTGGCCTTGCGGGTGATGCCCATGTTCGAGGCTGGGGGGCGGGTGGTCACAGTTTCCTTTCGTGCAGAGTCGATAGGGTCGTGCTGAT
>NNCB01001179.1:0-11860 GCA_002317545.1 Scenedesmus quadricauda | reverse complement strand
GTGAGTGGCTGTGGGTGTGATTGTGTGAGGGTGTGAGGGTGTGCAGTAGCCAGGGAGGGGGGGCCATCACACACAGGGGGCGAAGTGTACCGTGCACAGACAGGGAGTTGAGCGTCGCAAGGGGCCTCATGAGCCATGGACCCGCATCGGCGCAGTCATCACACGCAAACTCGACGCGCATGTTGCAATGTGCAACACCCCAACCTCCGCCCGCCCCCCAGCTCTGTGCGCCGAGTCTCTCGGCGTTCATGGCGGGCGAGGGCTACTCCATACCCGATATTGGGGAGCACCAGCTGGCCAGGCTGCAACGTGCTCAACCTCGGCGGCAGCCGCATCATCAGCGTGCACGCGGCGAGCGCGCGGCAGATCGTCAAGCACCCGGGGTTCAGGGGGACGTGCGGGTCATCGACTTCAGCAGCATCACCAGGTGTGCGCCAAGGGGAGGGGTCCGGGCGCGGGCCCTGAGGGGAGGCTGCTTCGAATGATGCGCACGGTCAGGGGGGTACGGTTAGCCGTTCAAAGAATGGGATGAACGGATTACTCTCCAGAAAGACAGAAAATTTCGAAGGCACAAGCCCTTGATGAATTTTTTCTGACGGTCGCAAGACTCTGGTGCGGCGCTGTTGCATTTTCGCAACAGGTGCGGTGCGCCGATGTTCGGCCGCGCGTGGAATCAAAGTTCCGCCGCGCGACCCTGATTGCCATGTCTCCTGCCCCTTTGCAGTATGTATGGCTCTGTGCACTGCGCCAGCCAGGTGGTGCAGCGCATTCCAAAGCGATTTGCACAGATGAATAATCAGTCTCCATATTCAAGACTTACATATTTTTTGTGGTAGCGGATTTCCCGGAGTTTTCAGGAGCACCCTTTACTATGCATTACGCTGGGCCTGTCGGCCTTGTACCGAGGCTTTATTACGCCAGGCTAAAACAGGAACGCCCGGAGAATAATGGCAGAGATCAGGGGTGCCCAGCTCCTGAAAGTGGCGCAAACAGGGGATCAGATAGCCTACAAGGTGGAATCGAACCCTCGGCCATCTCGGCCGCCACGGATTTGAAGTCCGCGCCCAGCACCAGCTGGGATCATGGTGGCAGAGGTAATCAGGGGGATGCGCAGCGTGATGGCAGCTCGACAGAGACTCAAGCTGCATCAGTTTGTGAGTCAATGGCTAGCAGCAGAACGCCGTGAGGTGGAATTGAACCACTCGGCCTCTCGGCCGCCACGGATCTGAAGTCCGCGCCCAGGTCCACCTGGGTTCATCCGCGAAAGCGCGACGTTCCGATCCGGAACAACAAGGGATTCGCGCCGAAATGCAACCCCAAAGGCGGCGAAGCGCCGGTGCGATGCGTCGCGCGGGATTGTGCGCCCCCCTTCCCTTATGGCATAGGTAGCAGGACAAAACGTAAACACGAAAGAGGATCTGCCCATGGCCACCCAGCTCAAGCGCAACAGCACAATGCAAGCAGAATGCCGAATGGACGGCGCGGCAGGAGCCTTGCCGCCTGCTCCGCCATGACGATGATGGGCTGGGACGAGAAGACATGGCCAAGGTCCCCGACGAGGAAGCGCAGCAGCATGCTTTGCGCTGCGGGTGCGGCGGCGGGTCGATCGATCATGATGTTGACGAGGTTGGGGGGCGACCACGCCTCAGCCAGCGGCTTTGGATCCAATCATCCGCCATAAAACTGCCCCTTATCGTCGCAGGCGCCACGGGCGTAGATCCGCCTATCGATAACGTGCTGATCCCAAACGAAATAACGGCGCTTCCGCCGGCCGAAGTGCTGGCGATCGACTGGCCGTTTGAAATGCTTCGGCAAACCGAAGAGCGCGTGATCTTCATCGGCGCTATGGCTGAGTACAGCATGACAACGACCGAGCTTACGCTTCTCAACGTTGATCGGGCGGCGAATGCGATCGATTTCGCACTCGACGAAGCGCTTGCCGGCAGGCTCGGCGAATTTCGTTTTACCATCGACGCCACGCGGGGGGTTCCGCGTCAGCGCAGACGAGCGGTGGGCTCAAGATCGGCTTGAAGATCGGCAAGCTATCCTGCCCCCTCGAGGACTATTTCTCAAGCTCACCCCTACTTTTCCTCGTGGCATCTGTCTGCAGATGCGACGGAAAACTCCATGCCCAGAAGACAAAATCAGTTGCGCAGCGAGCCACAGTTGCGTAGGGTACCAAGCATCAGCTGTTACGGGTGGCGTGCGGATTGTCAGCAAGGATGGCGAGCGGCGGTGGTGTCTGCGAAGGCAGCAGGCACAACGTCGATACCTGCACTCAAGCACTCAACACAAGCAGTTCGACGAGGCGACCGCACGTATGTATTCTGGCACAGGCCGCGCAGCTCCAGGCGCTACATTACCAGATCAGCCCGCATTTCCTCTTCAATACATTGAACTCGATTTCGTCGCTGATTGCAGATGGCAAGAACCGGCTCGCCGAAACTATGGTTCAGCACCTGGCCGAGTTTTTGCGCCTGACGTTGGCGATCGATCCCGCGCGCGATGTGACACTCGAACAGGAGCTTGCGTTGCAGAACGCCTATCTCGAGATCGAACGCGTCCGCTTTCCCGACATGGAGCTTGATGTCCGGATTGCCGAAGACGTTCTGTCGCGCCATTTGCAAGTGATTAGTGGCCACTAAATCAAAGCGAGAGGGTCGGGCACATCTGCTGCTAGCATACTGATCGCGTGCAAGGTTTGCAGCCCCTTCAAGGAAATCCTGGTGCAGTAATGGCTGGACCAAGCGATCAGGACAAATTGGCTGAGGATTGGGGGCTCGACGTATCGATGCCGCTCCGATCCCAGTCCTTCGACGACGGCGACCCGTGGCCTTGAGTGACGCGTCTTGACGCCGCGCTTGCCGCAGCGTCGAGCTGCGACGGCGCCGCCGCTGTTGATGTCGGCCAGGCGCAGTTTGAACCCCTGGCAAACAAGCGTGAACGTGGCGGCGCCATCTACGCGCTTGAGGGAAAGGGAACACGAAGACGCGTTGACTGGGACAGCCGGCAGGACCGCCGCCGGATGTTTGGGAAGATCATCGCCGACGCCAAGACCGATCGCGTGCTCGGCGTATGGTGCATCGCCAGCGTTGCGGGCACGATGATCGCGCAGGCGGCGCAGGCGATGGAATTCGGTGCGACGTCCGAAGACATCGCCTACACATGTCACGCGCATCCGACGCACAGCGAAGCGGTGAAGGAAGCCGCAATGGCGGTAACGGGCAAGCCGATCCACACACGTAAGAACGGGAGGTGACATGTGGCACAACGCTTGCATGGAACGCATATCGTGCCTGAGCCCGCCAGCTGCTGCCAGACGAGGGAGCGGCGGAGAAGGGCGAGCAAAGCTATTCGCTCCGCGTCGAGCCCGGGATTTTCCCCGACAATGGTGCCAAGCTCGCACTGTCGGCGGTGATCGAGGAGGAGGGCGGCACCAAAAGCTATTGGGCACTTCAGCCGCCCACAGCCGCAGGCCAAACATAGTTCAGGGCGCTGTTGTTGATGTTGAACGCCGCGTTGCTGGCATAATGGCCCGTAGTCGTAATAGCTGCCGCTGAATTTGCAATGGTAACTCTTTTGTGACGAGCTTAGCGCGGAATTGAGAAGCAATACCGGTGATGAGGCGCAAGACCAAGTGATACGCGCGAGCGCAGCTGGAACTGGTGGTGGCGGGCGTTGCAGGCGATATCCCTGGATTGCACGGCTGAAGGCTGCCTCGGCATCGAGGCCAAGCCAGGTCGCGCGAGCAGCCCCCAACGCTCCACCAGAGAAGGCCGAGTGCTGCGCCCCGACGCCGCCGACCCTCAGCCCCTTGAGCGCAGCCACGAGCACCGCATGGCCGGCGTCGCCCTCATCCACTGGCTGTTGCTGGAGGCGCAACGTGTTGGTGCGTGAAGCCGCGAGGGCTTCATCAAGAACCGCTACGTCGGTCGCACCTTCATCATGCCGGGGCAGGGCGAGCGGGTGAAATCGGTGAAGCGCAAGCTCAACCCGATCCCGCTGGAATTCCGCAACCGCGTGGTGCTGCTGGTGGACAGACCTTCGTCCATCGTCCCACTGCCCCAGCACTGCATCGCAGATGCGCTGCGAGGCCTGGTCGCGCAACCGCCCGCGCCACGGGCGCAGGGCGCTCCTGCAAGCTCACGCGCACCTGCCGGAAATATGAGCGGCAGCCGCCCGGTGATCGCGCCCCTGTTTGCGTCGGTGAGGCTCCTGGGGCGCACGAAGATCTTGGTCGCGCGGGCTTGCCCGTCGATTTCTTGAAGTGCCGCCTCGGGATAGCTACGTCGTGTTGCTGAGCTCCATAGACATGGCCGTGTCCTGTGAGGTTGCACATTCTGCTGGCCGTCAGGGTAGGTAGTAGGCCGTACATGTTGACCTTAACGCAGTGCTCGCCGTGTGATCTCAGGTGTGAACCCATGCAGCCCCATCTGCGGCACTGCAGGACAGCGGGAAAGCTTTTGATCACAGACAACCGTTAGGGACGCAGCCCTGTCCCGTGCTACTCACTCACAACACAGGAATCGCCCCCCTTGACCAGGGCGAGCGATGGAGATGGCCAGAGCAGCAGCAGCAGCAGCAGCTGCAGCACCGGCGGCAGCAGGCGCTGCACAGCATCCGGGGCGCGGGCTGCGCCGGCATGGCCATGGCCGCGCAGTGACCCCACGTGACCCTGTGCTCTGCCGTCTGATGGCTGCCCGTGCTGCGCGGTGAGTGCAGGTGGGGCGTGCCGCAGAGGCGTTGCCAGAACAGCGTGGGCATATCTCGTGCGCGCTGCGAGCGGGGTGAAGGCGCACATGCAGCTGGCAACCGTGCAATGCGCACGTCCCGATTTGAAACACTCGAGCATAGCGACCACCGCTGCCGAACCCAAGGCATCGGACATTTTTTGACTTCCCCACAGGCAAATTCATGCTCGCTACCCCTGTGGCCAATCATGGATAAAAATTGGTTAATCGCCCGCGGAGTTTCTCGCAAAAGCGCGGCTTCGCCGCTTGGGACGCCCCGCAAATTGCTGTAAACTGGCACCGGCCAAGGAGGCGCTCGGCATGGCAGGCGGTCTGGCAATCGTATTGAGCGTATGATACCTCGCTCGTGCCACTCTGACCTGTGTCCAGTACTTGATGCTCTCCCCAGACCCTGTTGTAGACAATGGAGCCTTCCACGCAGGCGGGGGCATCGAATCGCCTTCGTAGGGAAAAGCCCGGTACTTACGATCGGCCGACAGAAAGGGCAGACTAATCACAACTGGAGCAGCTGCTAGGGCAACATCAACTGGAGGTCATCCTGCTGGATGTCATTAAAGTCAGCGGCTGCCTCCAGGCCCCCCAAAACACAACGAGCCTTTCAGCAACTCCGGTCACGCACACCACCAAAGCGCCGCAATCGTCATGCATGCCGCACAATGGTGATGATCAGGAATATGGCGATCAGCACGCACAGCATGACGATGCACATCATGGCGCGGCCGGACTTTTGGGTCTTTTCCGCCCCGGTCATGCCCGATCCTTTATTCCCTGGTGGTCGGCGATGGCGGCGGCCGCGTGGTGGGGACGTGGCGGCCGCGCCATCCCGGGGATCAGAATTTGACGCGCGCGCCGAACTGGAAGCGACGGTCGACCCGGCTCCAGGCGGAGTCGAAATATTTCGCCGCAGCCCCCGGTGTCTGCGGGGAATCGCCGAATATCTGCTGCTGATACACGGTAGTGGTCTATCGGTCCACAGGTGCCCGTCGACCACCAGCGTACTCAGATCGCGCATGATCTGCGCCAGCTCCACGATGGTTTCGATGATTGGGGTTGCTGCATCGTTGCGGGAAGGTACGGGCAGGAAATTCTTCGGCCCGCTCGGTTTCGACCTTGACGTGAACCGCTCGAAGAAAGCAAAGGTGTTTTGCCCCAACGTCCCCGCACACAGCCTCATGCTTGCGAGCTCCACGGCGCTGCCGTCGCCACCACCGCCACGACAACAACAACCACGCCCCGCCCCACCGGCAGATTTCGTCAACCTCTCCTCGATCAGCGTCCTCAGCCTGCGACACCTGCACCAGCATGCCAGCGTAACCCAGGCCGCCGCCGCGCCGCGCCGACGGGGCCTTCCGCCACAATGAGGCCAATGCCTCCCTGCTGGTATCATTCTGCGCCGTCTGTTCGATCGGCGTCTCCTTGTTCCTGCGCCGCGCGGCAAGGGCTTCGGCCGGCCGCGGTCGCGCGGGCAATGGACGAGGAAGCTGCTCTGGTGTCGTCAGGGCAGCACGCGCATCGTTCACTTCTTCATGGTTGCCGCGCAGCGTGATGTCGTGATGGTCATGGTCGTCATAGGGGTAGCGCGACCCGATCGCGCGCACCGCGGCCTCGATCTGCGCCAGAAGAAAGCCCTCGGCTGAAGCTCCACGCGAGTTGAACAGCGCCTGCGCCAGCTGCCGCTGCACCGCAGCCATCATCACCTGCGGTCAGCGCGACGACCCACAATGTGCGGCGGGCATTCTCGTCGTGCCGCTTGCCGAGGAAGACATGATCGTGGGTCAGCGCGTCGATTTCGCCGCTGGCGACGCTGGCGCTCGAGTCATAACGGCATGACCGGAGCAGCCGTGGCATCGTATCTGAGAGGTGTCGCAGGTCGGGATGGGCGGGAAGATGGGCTGACCGTCAGTCAGGCGTACTGCGTGATGGGCAGGGGTCCCGCGTGGCCGCTTGGCACGCATCCGGTAATGTCCCTGATCTGCGCCCGAAAGACTGTGCGCCCATGACACCAGACGACACGTCTGCGCCTCCTGTGACAGTGCGGCTTGCGCTCACTCCCGCAGCTTGGCAATTCTCCGAGACAGGCTATCGGTTATCTTCCGACATTGAAAAGAGCAAAGCGCCGGTTCCGGCCAGCAGAGGCGGTACGCCCGCCTCGGTAAGGGCTGAGTCCGTGCGCAGCCGCGTATAAGAGCGCAGCTCTGGCTCCTTGGCCAACCCAGCGTGTGCATGTCGCTGTCCGAACGGATGCCGGGATAGCGGAACAGGTCCCACGTACCGCCAAGCTGTTCGCGGCGCTCGACAAGCGCGAAACTGCGGTCGGGGCAATTCATCTGGAGATGCACCGCCATGCCGATTCCGGAAATGCCCGCGCCGACGACTCTATGCACCATTGATCGCCGGTCAGCGTCGCATCCGAGGGGCTTCGCCGTCGCCTTGCCTCCCAGCATTTCCGTCCCTGGGCTATCCTGTGTTCAAGGAGATTGGGTATGAATTTGTGCGCTTTCAATAGGTTGCCGAAGGAGAAGCTTGCTCCATCGCGCTGGGTGCCTCGAACAGACTCCAAGGATTGGGATCTTGCGTCGGCAGCGGCAGCTGCTCCAGCATCACAAGCCCTGCAGCAACGCCGCAGCGTGCGCACCGGTCGTCCACAAGGACCGTCAGCGGCGCGATTTGCATCGTTTTTAAATCTGATGAATTGTTTGTCAGTTCCTGGTAGTACCGATTGCTGAGGAATGCTTCCCAGCTTTCCACGTACGCCATGGCGGGTCTGATGTAACAGGTACTTTAACCCATTTCAAGGCATGAAAAAACGGTCAACCTTTTAGCTTTCTCGCAGTTTTCTGCTAGCTTGTTATCAAATGTATAGGCGTCAAGCCGCCCTATGAAAATGGTTCCGCTACATTTACGTGACTTTGTGTTTCAAAGCAGGGAGAAACAGGAGATCTTCCTGGACTGAAATCCCTGCATTTGCCAAGTGATGCAGCGTAAAGTACTTTGTTTTGAACGTGTTTGATATGTGGTCATGCGCCCGAGGTTGTTGCACTCGATGTTTGTTGCATGCGCCACAATCGAGGTCATACAACAACTTGCAAACGCTCTCAAGCTGTGGACTGTGCATTAGACCACGCGTCCAGGCCACTCCAGCTTGCAGTGCCTGAAGGAGGCAGGTGCGCTGGAGATAGATGCAGGCGCAACTGCCAGACTCGTCTTGACCAAGCACGAAGAGGGGTTTCACATGTGAGTTCTGCTCCCGTTCATGCTGGCGCAACCGTTCCCGCATTGGCGAGGTTCGATGCGGTGGTGTTCAGCTCAGGACTGGCTGCGCCAGACATGCATCGGCCAGCTTGTCCAAACTCAGGCTATGTGCGCATGATCTGCGTCTTCGCACAAATCCACCTTGTAGCGTGTTGATGCGAACGAGACGGGCGTGGGCTTAAGTGCAGCGATGCGCATTCGGTATAGGCGTGCTGCTCAAGTGGCTGTGCAACATGATTGCCTCACGAATCCACATCGCAACCTGGCTGCTGGCTAGTAGGGTATAAAGAGTCCAACCTTCCTGTCCAATTCTCGCCGGAACATACGCCGAAACGTAACTGGTCAGCGCTTTCAAGTGCAGCTGTTTGGGTAGGGCGCATGCTGCAGGTAGCGGTACTTCAATCACAGTCATTAATTCCGCATCTTTGGTCGCTTCTACTTTAATGATCAGTTTTGTGAGCCTTGTTTAAAACCTCGTGCTACTATCCGCACAATATGCTATTGAAAGTGCTACGGTTTACTGCCGTCACATTGGCCTTCTAATCCAGCCGCTTCAGGATGCCAGCCAGCGAACTCGACCGAAAGCATCCAGCCGGCGCGAATCCTTACGAGAGCTTTCGTGCAAGTTACCAGTGGCGCTATAAATTGTTAAACATGGCAAAGTCGATTTCTCCACCCGAGTGCATCTAATCTGCACTCCAGATCAGTGTCACTTTTCAAGATGAGGACCGCCATCGTCATCTGCGCCTTCGTGGCCATGTTCGCCTTCGTGGCTGGTGCGTTCTCAGCGATCCTTAGTGCCTTGGTCGAGCCGAGACCATATGACCGTGGACCCTACTGATCAGTGGCTTTCCGAGCGGCACCGCGGCACCATGGGGTGGCAGAGCTCTCTGCCTCGTGCGCCGTGTTACATCCTGCAACCATGATCAACCCGGTGCCCATTGCCGACATTCATGCTGCAGGTTGACTGAACGATCCCGTCGGGCGGTCTTACCTCCCTGTGACCCTCACAGCCCAGTCCCCTGACCCCGCCACGGACGGCCGCATCGCCACATCTCGTGCTACTGTGAGCAATTTGGGGGATGAAAATGGAGTGCAGCTGCGAGCAGTTGATCTGCCTTGCTGCCGCTTGGCTGGACTCGAGTATACGCAGGCGAACCTGCCTGACGCTCAACCGGGCGCACGCATGTGACTGACCTCAACATCATTCGCATCGCTATCCAGCGATCGACTGCGCCAAGGCCCTGGCCGTAGGAAGAGCTCCACGCCCGACAAGCAGAAGTACTGGACGAGCAGGTTTTTAATAACAATCTGGTAATTAGAAGGCTCGGCCATGGTGCAGTACTTTGGCAATGCAGGACCTTTGTACAAAACCCTAAAAACCCCGAATTCATCTTTTGTGCCCTCTGCCCTGGCCAGATCGATCGCAGGCCTGCAACAAGGCCGGTGCAAAGCCATCATCCGCTACTCATTCGCCAGGCAGAAGGGTACGACACTAACCAGAAGGGGTCGGGTTGTGTTGCTCGGAAGTACTGTCATTCACCTTATTGATTATAATAGAGGTACCATTATCAACCACGAATGAGGTACTGATCTCTGCCACTATCACCTTCAGCTATTGACTTTGTTAGCAGTTAGGAGAAGAAGAACCCTGCCCTTATCAGGATCTATAAGCCCAATGGCCTCGTTCTCGGTAACCCCTGAGGTGAGGGTTATTTCAGGGGTTGTTGCGTTTAATCTGGTAATCCAATTTTGCATCCTGAAGATGGTTTTCCACGTATACCAGTCCATGTTGTGTGTCCCAATATTTCTTATCTTGACTTGCCTGCGATACCAACCTGAACTGGGCTCTAGCTATTGTACCCATCAGATGCCTTGCACAAGAGCCTCAAGTTTGATATGGACCGCTGCGCCACCCTCGAAGCTTAAATGCAGCTTACCACGACAATGGTGTGACATACCTGTGATCCTTGGCATGTACCTAGGTTACTTGCCACATAATACTTTGAATGTCTTAGGTACTTGTGGAGGTTTGATCTCGCCAGCTGCATTCCGCAGGAAGTTTCGTCTTTGCAATCTCGCATGCGCGGGCAACCTTCACACCGAATTTGAAAAGTATGGGCCGGTACTATGCTTTCCTCTTGATAAGTACCCTTGGCTCAGGAAAAATTTACAACCATTTTTCCTGCCTACTCCTATGTCAAAAGGCTCATAACCGTTATATGAACTTACCCTTTCCAACCCTGAAACGTACGCAAGATAATTGAAAATCATCACATATAGCGCAAATTCCACATATTGAAATGAGCATTAACCAAGGTGAACACCCTTCAATGGTCAAGTTGACCAATCAGGGCTGAAAAAGCAGTGGCCAGGGCAATTCATTCACTGATCTGTTTCAAGTGGTAAGTACCCAGCTTGAACACTCGCATCATCAACGTTATGCACACCTCAGGAGCATGACCGTGAGGTTATAAAGCGCCCGGCAGGCGTAGGCTGTAGATTCCAGTATTCGCAGTCAAAATGTACATTATTCCCCTTGTTCACCAAACTATGCAACAGCCTTCATCATATGCGGCACCATGCTCCATGACGACGGCAAAAACTTCGAGTTTTCCATAGGAAATCCTGCCTGCCCGCAATCCCTGACCACCCGGGTTGCTACATAACTGAAGGCATCCGGACTGGGGTAACAAACGGTCATTCAATTTTTCACCGTAGTAATGTGGTAAAGGAACCAGCAGAGCGTTAAGCATTTCGGTGTAACGCAATAAATTTTATGATCCCGATTCTTTGAATTCGACACTGCTCGTAGCTGTCAACGGCGAGCGGCTGGGCACGTGCAGCAGCCGCAAGCAGCTCAAGCTCGATCCGACTGTCATCCGCGCCGACTACGGCCAGCTTCCCGACCTGTTGTACCGGGACTTGTCGCACGACTCAAAATGCGATACAGCTCGCCAGGCCTTGTAGACCGCGTGACACATGCACACCCTCCCAACCATGGTCACGAGCAGTGCGAACGCTGCAGAGATGTGCGCAGACAACAGTCCAGTGCCTGGCACCTCGAGCTGAACAAAGGACACACAAACGGTGTCGTACTCTGGCGCGTATTTCACGACAAAACTCCGTCGTGAGACATCTCCTTCTGGCATTGCGATATCCTACAGGTTGCTTGCGCGTTGATCAAATGACACCTCGCCATTGATGCTGCCCGCCGTTCGACCCGCCCTCTTTCCGCGCTACAAATCAAGAGCGAGTAAATTCTCTGCCATGCGCATCGCCACCGCAGCAGCCGGCCCGACGCCGCACCCCCAGCAGATCGAAGCAGCATCGGACGCTGTGCCCGCCGTCGCGCACTGCGGCGCCGTCGCCGGCGGCGCCTCGGCACGCCGCGCCGCGAGCTGACTCTCGACTTCACTCTACCCACGGGCACTCATTCCGCTGGCGCCGCACCGCCTCAGGGGAGTTCACCGGCGTGATCGGGCGGCGCGTGGTCTCGTTGCGCCAGGATGCGGACGACGTGGCATGGCGCGTCGTCGCGCGCGGCGCGGGCCTGCCTGACGATGCCGGCGCTGATGAGGCGGCGCTGGCCGATTACTTCAACCTGGGGGTTGACTGGCGGCTCTTTACAAGGAGTAGGCGGCGGCGGACGCCCGCTTTGCGCCAACCCAGCGTGATCAAGCCAACTGTTCGAGACAAGTTCATTAAATCCAGACTCTGAATGCGCGTCTCTTTGAATCGAACGCGTGAGCGAGCGCGCAGGGAGATTGGCCAGCTGCGATCGGTGCTAGCTGATATGCCGGTCACCGCGCCGAGCCGATACGCATTGGCTGAGATTACATCCAGCGTTTCCAGGC
>NNCB01001178.1:0-11861 GCA_002317545.1 Scenedesmus quadricauda | reverse complement strand
GTGCTGCCGTGCCGCGGCCCGTGAACATCTGCCACTCGTCCTTGGGGAACGCCTCGGGCCGCAGCGCGCGCGCGACGTGCAGCAGCGCCGGCAGGCGGTGGCGGTTGAGCAGCGCGCGGCAGACTGTCGCGTGCAGCAGGCACACGCGGCTGTGACCAAGAATGAGGTGCGCGCGGCAACATCGCCGGCGTCCGCTGCGCCGGCGCCTGCGGGGTGTATTCAGCATTAATTGTGGTGACAGGAAACTTATAGTGCACCCACAACGTGCCACCGGGCGGAAGGCATGGAAAAGTGTCAATGCTTCAGGGATAGGATAATCAGCAGCAACTCAAGCCGATTGCCATATTACAGCACGCCAGCCCTGATCAAAGCCACGAGCGCGAGCGCCCGCTGGGTCAGTGGGTGAACCCGACCTGTCGCCACATCAGCGCCCGCAGCGCCTCCCCAAACAGCCGCATGAAGCTTCCCAGTCCGAAGCGGTACATCGGGTCGATGTCCGGCATATCGCAGAGGGCGAAGTACAGCGAGGCGCCGCGGGACGCCAGGGGACGGTACACTGCGGCGGTGCCGGTTTCGGTGGCACGGGTTGGGTGATTAGCCAATGGCATGAGGAGGGTGAGCGGGCCGTAAGGAAGGGAAATGTGTACCCTAGGAATTAGAAAATTGGTGCTGCGGCCAAAGCCCCATCAAAGTGGTGCGGGGTAGGCACAGGCGGCACTTGCAGGTGGGAACACCAGCGGGGCAGGGTGCAGCAGTTCACCACCCACCTCACGCTGGCTGTCAAGCGCCGCCGACAGGCGCTCGACCTTCGGCCAGCGCGGCGGCCGCGTTGATGCCTTGGCCTTGGCCTCTCAAGTGACGCAGCAGGGCAGAGTCCTCCAGGATGTTCCGATAGCGTATTGCGGTATTAATGAGCCCGGATTTTGAGGTTGAATAGAGTGATGGAAGGAGCCTGCAGGCACAGAAGGGCTGTTGCACACGTCAGGCAACACACGGAACGGCGGCATAAAGCAGCCTGGATGGTGAGCCTGCATGTTTAACTCAGATCGGCAGCCGCTTGATGGCCACATCGCAGATCAAAGCCAATACTCGCGGGATCAAAGCCAGTACGTCAGCCTTATTCACACCTGCTGGAGGCAATGCCTGCATCAGCTGCTTCACACGGCTGCCAGCTCCACTTTCAGGACGCCACCTGTCAGGGTAATTGGGATGTGTTTTGTGGTACAGTATCAGCTGTGTGCATGACCTTGCAACTGGATTGGTGAACGAGGTGGGTGTGGGTTGGAGAGGGTGTGGGTGCGCGAGCATCGCAGCGCACCTACCACTGCAACCGGCAGTTGGAGCGTCGACTGCTTTTTTAGCACCTCACCTGCCTGTCAGCGCAGCCTTTTGCGCCTCCAGCTCGGGCCGCTCGCTTTTCAACACCATGCCTAGCAGCTGGCCTGGAGTTTGGTTTGGGAGAGACAGGTTCCATGCGTGCGCGCACCCGGCGAGTGGGTGCGTGACGGTCTGCGGACGCCCGCACGCCGAGGCAGCTGCCGCCATTCTGGCGGCGAGCGGCAGGATTCGCGCAGCGCGGCGCAATCTCGTGACTCACCCTCCGGCCGCCGCGCGTGTCCGTGAAGGTCGCGACGGTCACCAGCGGCGCCGCGTCTGGCGGCAGCTCGGCGCAGCGCGGCAGGGCTGCGGCTGACGAGGAACAGGCGGAATGAGTCGGTCCAACCCACGAGCTTGTCGTCTGCGCACAGCCGCGTGGCGAACGCACAGCGCCGCATGCTTGCTCCAACGTGCGCCAGCCCCCAACGACTCTGCCTCTTGCCTAGCTATCTCGCACGCAAGCTCGGCCGCCGACTGACCGGAAAGACCGGGTGTCGAGCCGCCAACACTGTCAGCTTCAACAAGGTGAGCGCGCAACCGCCTCACCTATGGCCACGACCGCCCGGGGCCCCGAGCGTGAAGGTCGCGCCTCAGCAGCGGGTACAGCAGCGGCTCAAGCCCATCAAATTCGGTCACAATGAGGGTCTGCGTTTGGGAACCATAATCAATGACTTGGTCCGCACACATTCTTGTGCTGATGCTTGCAAACCGCCATTCAAAAGTTGTGGCACGAGCAGGTGGTTCGACCATCGTGCCAAAACCCAAACCTGCACTGTGGCAAGGCCCCGCCCCGCCCGATGCGACGCTCGCGATGATCGACCGCCAGCTCGAGGGTGGCGAGCCGCTGACGCTTGAAGAATTGATGGCAATCGTCCCCGGCCGCCGAGCTTCGCCCTGAGCCACTCGATGGCCTGGGCAGTGTCATTCAGGGGTATACAGCGGGCAAGGAATTCGCTCACTCACAGATTGATCAGTGGCGACTTGCTGCAACGGTCCTTGCTGGCGGCGGTTGCGGTGTTTGTGTTGTGCAGTCGAGGCAGGTTTCGCACGGGGCGAGCGCGTGCGTGTTCGTGTGGTCGCGGCCTGGGCCCAGACCTACCCTCAGGACGGGTCCACGATCAGCGGCGCCCCAACGGCAGCAAGTATGGCTGCGCCGTTGTGCAGCGACAGCTCATCGCCTGGGAGCCCGCTGGACTGCCAGGCAAGGCCCTCGGCCTCGGAATGCAGGAACTTGGTCGAGCTGAAGCCGGGTTGGAGCCCCAGCAGCTGTGATGGGGCACGGAAAAGAGTGTTGTTGAAGCCGAAGAGATGCGGCTGATCGTGTGTACTTCGAGCCGGAAATGAACTGGAATGACTTCATATCCGAAGCGCTGCGGCCCTCTATAAAGCCGTCGCTCTCGAGCTTTTACACCAGCCGGCGGCCAAAGCGTTGTTGGCCTTGCGAGGCGCGCCCTGGCCCTGCATTCAGGGTATGTGGTACGAGCGCGCTTAACGTCCAGCTCACCTTGCCCACTCGGCCGACCGGCCGCACGGCATCCTCCGGTTGGCCGCTGAGGTGCACCACGCCCGCGGCCGCCAGCAGCGCCTCGAGCGGCAGCGCAGCCAGGCCGGACGCCAGCGCGACAGCTGGAGGCCCAGCGGCCGCGCTCCCCAGACAGCGTATCCAGCAGGCCTGCGGGCGGCAGCCGCGGCGGCGCAGCGGCCACGAGCGGCAAGGTCTTAGTGCCGTATTCGCGACGGGTACGGCGCGTGCGCAACGTTCGGGGCGGTGATACTGCCCATGTCTGGCGATTTGGTGCCCCCAGAATGGATGCCTGCATTGTACTTGTGACACGCCAAGCGGTGCACGCCAGGCGCACCCGAAGGAGCTGAGATTGTCTCCTCCGCCTTTGAGAACTGGAGCCTGAGCGTCTCAGCCTCGGGCACTCGAAAGCTGCGAAATCCACTTTCAGGCGTGCGACCTTTGGATGGTGGTTGGCAGTTGCAATTGAGTTAATCGCACTTGCAAGTGGCCGCCTTATTGGGGAGCTAATGGGTAAATCTGTGAGCGGCAGGACAGAGTTTCGTCTTCTGAAAACGAGCTCATTAAGAACTTCAAGGTGAGTAATACGACAGCCCGGAAAAGCCTGCTCGACATCGAGTCGCAAGGGCTGGGCCCGGCGTCAAGGCAAGGGTACTTTCGTGCTCAACCGCACCAGCGATCACCACCTCATCCGGACGCTCGGCTCGATCTACGCCACGCGGCGCGGCTTTCAGCAAGCCCAGCCATCAGGCGTCAAGCTCAGCCTGCAGGGGTGCCACCTGCGTGGGGTGTTTGGCGGCAGGCCGTATAGTGTTGGCGGCAGGGGCCACAAGAAGGCAATGTATCTGGGACCTGTAGGCTTGCAGAGCTATACATTTGTAGGGCCAGCAACAAATCAGCAAACCTGTGTTGGTGCACTGATACGACCAGGCGGTGACAGGTCTGACTTGGCGGAGCGGACCCAGCCTCCTTGTATCCGACACCCAGGCCCTGACTCACTTTGTCCATGACTGCTGCGTACGACTGTTGGCCTTGACCCTGCCGTGGGCCGGCGGCCTGGCTGGTGCGGTAGATGACCTGCAGGGTTAAGCAGCAGGGTTGATCGTTGTATGCACTTGCTACCGACATGCCTGAGGATACTCATGCCTCATGCAAGGCCCACTGCAGGTGTTGAGCACAAACACGTCACACTGCCCCACTTCTCGCTCAAACGGCAGTGAGAGACGTTTGCGAGGCAAGCCCGTAATTGGGCGCTTGGGCATCATCGCAGGCCCTGTGCGTACATGGCACGCTGCCCACCTCTCACTCAAACGACTGGCCCTTGGCCTTGAGGAGCTTGTCAACCTTGGACCGCATGGCGGGAGATATCCTGGAAATGTGGGGAACGGAGGAAGGCAGGATATACAGGAGGTGCGTGTTTGTAGCAGTAAGAGTAGGCACAGGTTATGACCGCAGGCCACTGCGGTCACAGACAATCAAGCAGAAATGAGCATTCTGACATCTGCAAGTACCTCTCAAAAATGCACAACTCGAAAGTGTACGTGTGGCGTACCTACGCCCTCTCTCCATCAATGAGCAAGCGTATTGACCCACACTGGACCGTTGAGCACGTCGCGTCTGCCTCAGGTGAATGCCAGCCAGATAAATGCCGGGCACACGCAAGCCCTATCTATGAACCCGCATCAACACACACAACACGGCTGCATGAGTGCACCAACAGTCAAGTATGCTTGCAAGCACGAACACTCCCTAATTACACACACACAGACACTCACGCACACGTGCGCGCGCGCGTGCACACACGCACACACACGAACACGAACACAGCCACATGCACGCGCATTCGAGCGCACGCGTCCACGTCTCGCGTCGTAGTTGATGATGTCCTCTTTCACACTCCTGCGCCCCAGGAACGACCGCATCGCCGCCCAGCTCGTGTCCTCCTGGCCCATCAGCAGCAGCACGCCTTCCAGGACATCCCTGGCGCCAGGCAGAAACGGGGGGTGTTCCGGCACCGCGCCCGATATTATCTTCTTCTGGGTAGCGCGGATGATCATGTCCGGGTATGAATACCAGCAGCAAAAACCATTTGATCTTTGATGTTGGGCCGCCGCGATTGTCCCGAGCTCCTGAAAACGCTTGGCGAGCATATATTCCTGCTCGGGCGTGAGCAGCGGGAATTTGCGGATCTCCGACAGATAACGGTTCAGGCTGGCTTCGCCGCCAAGCGCAGGCACCGTTGCCGGAACATTGCTATTGTTAGCCATAGGAGAGCGTCTTCCCTTTGAAATCTGAGGTCGGAATATGCCGCGGTTGGTTCGCACGGTCGAGATAGATTTTCATTCGAAACTTAAACGCGCAATTGGTCGATCAGTTCCCGCATATCGGGCGGGATTTCGCTGTCGAGCGCCACTTTGGCCCGTTATCCCGGCCCTTCACCGGGGTGAAGGCGAGATCCGCTATGGACGCCGGCTTCGATGAACCAACGCCTTCGGTCCTGCAGCGTGCCCTCATCTTGGCCAGCTGGTCGCCGCAGCACCTCCACCTCGCGGCGCCGCTCTGCGGCCGTCTCCGGAGGACTGCGGTCAGGGTGCGGTGTTCGGATGCACGTTGATGGTGGAACTTCATTCATAAGCTCAGAAAAGGCATGAGTAATTTGCAGCACCTCATGCATACGCATCCGGAGCCATCGGGCGGTGTCATCCTTGACTGAGAGTACCGCATTGCTGGCTGCGATATAAGCCGTTTCAGCGCATCCCAGCGCTGCAGCACTGGCTTCATTTCAAATCAAGAGCTCTCCGCAGTAAGCCGGTATTCCCAGAGATCGTGGCAAAGGCAGAGCTCCTATCCATCCCCCCCCACCCGCACTTGCCTGGATGTGTGAGAGCGCAGAGTCCGCCTCCTGCTGCTTGGTCGTGAGCAGGGCCCTCTGCGACTGCGCCTGGCGGCCCAGGTCGTCAACCTTGGACGCCGCCTCGGAGAGCTTGGACAGGCCACCCGGGTTGGGTTTTCCGAGGGAACACGCGTGTGGACCTGCTTGGCCGCTGGCGCGGGCGAGAGGGGCTCCCGAAGCCTCGGCATCCCGCTGCACTTTGTGGCAGGTCACCTGCTGAAGATTATCCCCCATCTGCATCACAGCAAGGAAGAAGCCGCATGCACGTCCGTGAATTTGCTGAGCTGTACCGCACGCGCACCTGCAGAAACGCCTGCTGCTCGGTGAGCTGCTTCCGTTTTCCAGTGAATATCGTGGCGTACTGCGCCAGCAGCGCAGGGAAGTGGCGCGGTGCGGCGCCGAGGCGGCGCGCGGCGCTCGAGTGGAGGGCGACAGCCTTCGTTGCGGCGGCGTCTCGAATGGCTGCGGCACCGTCGTCTTCGGCCTGGGCGCCTTGAACGGTCAGGAACGCCTGCGAAGCAGAGCATTGACAGCCGTCATCGTGGGCTGGTAATTTGCGACGACAGGTGAGCTGGTGAGAGCCTGATGCCCGGTCACGTTGGTCGACACTTATCCCTGCCGCAAACAGGCGATGCCATAAGCTGCGCCCGCACCTCGAGCCGCGCCTTGGCCATTGCCGTCAGGGTGTCGTCCCCCCAGCCGGGCCACGCCATGCCCACGCAGCAGCTCTGCAGCGCGGGGTTTGCCGGCCAGGCGCGATGCCAGCAGCTCAGGGCGGCCGGTGTCCTGGCAAACGACGATGCGCAGGTTCAGCTGCAACAGGTGTGTGGGTGGTGCGGGGCGTGGTTGGGGCAGCACAGTCAAATGATGATTGGCTACCGAGGATTTATTTTTGAGAGGGATATTGGACAGTACGGAGGTGGAGCTGGAGGGTTGATGATCCGTGCGCATGAGACTGTCGTTGATCCATGCCGCGTCTCAGCCGTTCAAGACCACCGCCTACCAGAATGGCGATGTTCAAACAGGTGTGCCAGATTGAGAGGGAAGAATAGTTGATCCTATGTCGGACAATAGGCGTACAGCTCTGCCGCATCTGGTGGGCGCACGCAATCGGGCATCAGGCGATGCTTGCCGATTTCAGTGCGAACTTCAGCTTGGTCAACTGCGACGTTCGACCAATTCCCGGCACCTCGCCACCGGCCAGAACTGTTCACCAGCTCAAGGATCCTGGCGACCGAATTGGAGCACGATACGACGAGTGCCTCGACCGCGGGCGCGATCATGGAACTTGCGAAGAATCCGGCACTGTTCGAACGCTTTCGCAGCGCCGAAAGCGACAAGGCTGGCTTGATCGAGGAAGCGATTCGCTGGACCACCCGCGGTCCAGCTTTCATGCGCAGCGCCAGGCGACGGAATCTGTCGAAATCCGGGCAGCGACCGGCAGTCGACCGGCGACCTCAACTATGCGTCGTCCGATCAGCCCCGACGACACTTCTCCTTGAAGGTCGGCACCCACGCCCCGCATCCCCATGCGATGGTCTTCCAGCAGCATCGCCGCCGACGCAGGTCAAGGACCCGCAACTTCTCGGCAGCTCCCGCAAGTCCGCCCTGGTGCGGGGCGTGTTGCCCCTGCACACGCGACGTCAGCCCTGGTTCCCTTGGGGCTGCTCGTTCCATTGTCTTACCGGCGAAAGGCCATGTGCTGAGAGAAAGTCGACGACCAATAAAGGACGATGGGATTGATCATTGCGGCCGCGATGGCGTGGGGGACGGCGGTCGCCGCACCAGGCGGCGCTTGTCAACCTTCAGCCGCTAATGCAGACGGATTTTCCCTCGCAGGTCGGGCATGATTACGCGGTAGCCTTCGGACGCGACGCGCGCCGCGGCGTCCAATTTCCTTCCCGTGCGCGTGCGCGACCAGCCGAGCCAGGCCGCGACGCA
Source organism: Scenedesmus quadricauda (assembly GCA_002317545.1). NCBI lineage: Eukaryota > Viridiplantae > Chlorophyta > Chlorophyceae > Sphaeropleales > Scenedesmaceae > Scenedesmus > Scenedesmus quadricauda. The sequence continues at coordinate 4,128 of NNCB01001178.1, read as the reverse complement.
GGCTGCCGCCAGCGCCTCAGATCACGACGCCGCCAGCCGCATCGCCACGCGGCGCCTCGACAGGGCGTCGTCATAGGCCGGCTATGCGCTCCAGGGCCGTGTGTTCGGATGAAGGTGGTGGTGGGGGAGGGGTTGGTTGCAGGACAGATCTTTGCCGCGCTGCACGGACGGGTCTTCAAGGGTAAGCGAAAGACCTGTGCTTTGAGGGATTAGGTTTTGGCTTTCGGTGGCGTCCAACAAACCTTCGGCTGTGCTGTACATATGTACTTGCACATCCGGCAAATAGGTCCAAATGTCCCGTAGCGATCACGCAATATGCGAGCGCACCACTCCTCAGCAAGCTGCCCGAAGCGGCTGATGCAGTCGTCCACGTAGTTGATTTAAATGAGCAGCGTCCCGTTCCTCCACCCTCCTCAGGACTCAGCTGCTTGATGGCTTCGGGAGCTTTATGTGCACACTCCTGATCGAGATATTAACCCACCCTGATACACCAGCAGCAGCCCAAAGAGGTAGATGATCCACTCAAAACGCTGGATGAGGGCCGAACCGGCAAAGATGAAAATGAAGCGCATGATGATGGCCCCCAGTACACCCCAGAAAAGTACCTTCTTGAAGTACTTTTCGCGCACCGAGAAAGAACTGAAAATCAGAATAATCACGAAGATATTTCCATCGAAAGCGCGTACTCGGGCATCCCGGTCACCCCTTTGGCCCCTCACCAGCTGCTGCCGCCCTGAGCCGCTCCTCGGCCGGCGTGCCGAGGGTGGTGTAGTATTCCTTGGCCCCCGCGCCCCCGGCCGCCCCCGCGACGCCCTTCAGCCCCGACCGCTCGAGCGCCGCCAGGAATGCGCGCTCGAAGGCGGCGGTCGCGGCCGGCGCGCCGCGCAGGCGTCGCCGAAGACGCGGCGGGACTCACGTGCAATGGCTTGGGGGAGAGGCGACTCCGAAAAGTCATACCTGGGGGATCGCGCATGAGGAGGAGAAACTCGCATTTGCAATGTATAGCAGAGGGTCGCCGCCCTTGGTTCTGCCCCATCGATGACTCAGACTGCTGTATTGTATCCAGGTCCGCGCAAGGCGGCCAGTCGCATATTTGCATTCCGTCAAACAGCTGGACCTGCTCCAAACACTTTGCAGGCGTCTAAATGACTTGCTGGCTGAGAGCCTTGGGGTCGATCTGCCACATCTCGTTGCGCTTCTTCCGCCTTCCCCGGCTCCAGAATCGCTTGAGCATGTCCATGTCTTGCTTGAGCAGCCCCGCCTTCTCGGCGCCAGCTTCAGGAAGTCGCCGCCCGACAACGGCTCTTCTCCGCGCGCCTTGCGCTGGGCGTTGAGGCTCTCGCGCAGGAACTGCACGTTCGACACGCCCGGAATTTCGACCGGATATTGGAAGCCGAGGAACAGGCCGGCGGCGGCGCGCTCGTGCGGGTCCATGTCGAGCAGGTCGTGCCCGTCAAAAGTCGCCGAACCTTCGGTGACCTCATAGCCAGGGCGTCCGCCGAGGACATGGCAATAAATTTCGGCTCACAGACATCACTTTGTCATGCTTTCGGTGACGATCCTATGACACGAGGAGAAGGGCCCACAACTCACCTCTGCTGAATTTGTGCGTACAGACCGCATTCCAGCTCGGCAGGATCAGGGGCCCCCCCGCGGCCAGCCGCAGCCGGGACAGCAGGCGGGCGCTCAGCGGGGCACGGCCGGCGCTGCCGGGCACCAGCATGCCACAACCTGCGCGCGCCGAGGGATGTGTCGTCAACCGGCTGCTAATCAAAGCCATGCGAATGTGCAGGCATCAAATGAAGTCTGTGTGAATCATGAATGCGTGCGTTCATGCCCGAAACCTCCTGTCTAATCTCGAGTACAATGCTTGAAGTGGAGTTCCCCAGCGATAATTGCCGTAGGCCCAGGGTAATACCAGGGATCGTTGATCGCACCTGTACCCTCTGGCCATAAACGCGGGCCCTCAGCATAGCAACCGACGTGCTGCCAGCAGCGCTGTAATTATAGCCGCGGTACGGGTTATAATAGCGCGGCATCCGGTAATAATGCCGGTTGCGCTCGCGATAATTGCGCCAGTCGTAACGACGGTCGCCGCGCCATTCGCGATTCCAGCTGTTGTTGCGATTGTTGTTATAGCGACGGTCGGCATTGCGATCGCGGTTGCGGTCGTAGCGCTGGTCAACGCGACTATTACGGTCGCGTTCATAGCGATCGCGATCCGACCGCCGGTCGGTCTGGCCATTGCGGTTGCCATCCCACCGCCGGTCGGTGCGACCGTCGTTGTTGCGGTCATAACCGCGGCGGCGCTGCTGGGCTCCTGTGCCGTGCAACTTCTCTAGAACCCACGGCAACGATCTCGCATTTCACTGTCGCTAGATGATCCTGCACCAAGAGCCCCCTCTAAAGCCATGCAGAGATTTCAAGGTGCCACTGCGATGCACCGCTGTCAGCACCGCCCGACCGTATCCCCCATCACTGCGCGGCAGGAATGACCGTTCAGCTCTGGCGCGCAGCTTACCTCGCAAATGTTTCGCCACCGACGGGTGCGCGGAGGACGAACTCGCAGCCGTAATTGTTACCGTCGGCGCGGCGCACGATGGCTTCCAGCGGTTGCAGGCCGGGCAGGTTGACCCAGATATGCTTGCCGATCTGCGGCCGGAAAAAGGTACGCCCTCCGGTCGACGACAGCCACCAGTTCTACCGTAAGCCGCCCACTAGGCAACGGCCGGTCAGCCGTCCGCCAAAGGACGGTTTTTGCCTGAAAAAAAAGCTCGGAGTACGTACTCGCCGACGCCCCAGCGCCAGCAGCTGCCGCCGCTGTCGGTCATCACCAGGCGCCGCCCGCGTAAACGCGCCGCTGCCCGCGCGGCCCCTTCGGGCCCCTGATCTAGCATGGAAGGCAGCTGCTGCAGGCGGTGCAGGGCTGTGGGGACAGATCATCCGCATCCAAGGTGTCTAGGGGGTCTTCGAGGGTGCCACGTCCAGCAACGGGCCGCTCGCCTCTCCGCTCCACCTGTCAGCAGCAGGAGGAGGACCAGCAACGCAGACTATTAGCGCCCTGGTAAAGACAGCTGCGTAACGCGATTGCCGCCGCGGCAGCTGATGAACAGTGGATAGCGGCTGCCGCAGCGCTCGAAACAAGCTGAAGAACAGCTTGCGAACTCGTGCAAATCCGTGCGCGTGCCGGCGCCAGTGCGCCAAAGCCCCCGCAGCACAGCGTCTGGCTGCCAAGCTTCGATCGTCGAGCGGACGCCGCCGTTGAGCGTGAGCCCGTCCACCGGTTCGACGCTGAGCTGGCCATAGACGCTGGTCAGCTCGGCCTTGCGCGGCGAGGCGGGGCGGCGGCCGGGCGAGCGCCCAGGCAACGGCGGGCAACGGTCTGCCATCCACGCCTTGAGCTGACCGCGCCGCAAGAGCATGCGGTGAGTGCATGATGATGTCATATTCACATTGCACAAGCAGGGTTGGGGCACGCTAGAGACAGTCGAATGGCGGTGGAAGAGGTGTGGCCTTGTGTACAAGCGCTGCTGCTGCCCAGATTTGCAGCGTGGCTGCAACGCCCGGGCTGCATCTGCAGCCTGGGCCACTGACAGCTGGCTGCTGCAGCAAGGTCCCCCTCGCCTGTGGGATCTGCCCCAGGGTGACAGGCCATCCAGCGCCACAGCTGCTCCCTCCAGCCCACGGCCTCCTCGCTCAAGTATATCATGCCACACCTGTCCTAGGTTGTCCGAGCTTAGCGTAGGTGGCTGGGCGCTGATTTTATTCAGCAGTCTCGTTGCCACCAAGTCAACGTGGTTCGCAAAGTCTGCTCCTAAACAGCAGCCAAAGCAAAAACTGCAATACCCATTCCGAGCAAACCATGATGTGACCGGTTGCTCGCAAGTTGATACTGTGCAGGTGATGCAAACGCCAAGCTTGACACTCGAAACGAAATTGACGTTCGGCCAAATTGGATGCACTCTCAATTGGGCAGCGTCGGAGCCGCAGGGTTTGTCAGTAAACCCAGACATTGGCCGATTGGGAGGCACAGTCGCCAGAGCACATTCCCCGGCCATGTGACTCAAGGCAATTCCACCCTTGATCGGCTGAAATTTTTGTAACAGAGCTGAAGAGCAGCATCATCGC
>NNCB01001177.1:0-11866 GCA_002317545.1 Scenedesmus quadricauda | reverse complement strand
CACCTGGGCCGACTGTACATTTGTTCCAAGGCTTGATGCAGATAAAGGAGATGGCTGAGTACCACTCCAGGATTGATTCCATTGTGCAAGTTGCCCGAACGTCACCGTCATGCATCACCAGCCTAGCGCCCTGCTTCTCGTCCCGCAATACGCGATTGGGGATGACAGAGGTCTGATGCCGCTGCAACGCGGTCAACACGGTACGGCAAACTGCGTTCGCCAGATCGCCTACTGCCACCGTCCAGTGATGGCGGCAGCAGGATGCACCACGCCGAGGATTCAGAGATTCCAACGAATTCGATGATCACGCCGAATTCGAGGCGTTGCTGTCGACGCGTCCATCTGGGGCACTTGACAGCGGCGACGCGGCGCGAGAATGCGCGTGTTCGGGACCCACCGGATGCCTGACGCACCGTGAGCACAACGGCGCCTCGACAACAGCTGCTGGGCGGCCTGCTGCGCACGCAGGCGCGCAGAGCCCGTTTTCCGGGCGATCTGGCGGGTGTACAGACGGCGTTTGCACCGATTGTCGAGCAGTGCGCCACCCAGTAGAGCACCCCGCGGAAAGCCAGCCGCAGCAGCAACAGCAGCACCAGCAGCAGCACCAGCAGCACCAGAGCACCGCAGCAGCAGCCACCTGCCGCGCCGCCCCCCGGCCCCCGAGCCCGAAGTCGAAGCCCCGGCCGAAGACGCGGCCGCCGGCCGCCCCCCAAAGACGGCGGCGAGTACACCGAGAGCTCAGGGCCGTGAAGGGTACCGCAACCGTCAGCAAGCAGCGAATGAGCGCGCTAGAGCAGGAGCTGCCGGAGAAGCTGGGCAGCTGCAGCTGCTCACCGCAGAAAACCAGGCGCTGCATATGCGGGGGCGTGGCGGACGGTGTATGTGCATATGCGCGTGCTTGTGTGCATGTGTGTGTGTGGGGGGGGAGTTGCATTCATGCGTGTGTGTGTGTGTGTGTGGGTGTCGTGGGTGTGCATCGGCTTAGCATTAGGGTGTGTGTGGATATCATGTGGAAGCATTCGTCCAGTTTCGGACTGTCTTATGTTTGTTTATAAAACATGCGCTTCTTCTTCCTTTGCAGAGCGGCGGGATGATCATGATCGCGCGCGGGTCGGGCAAGATCATCAACATCGCCTCGATGCTGCAGCCCACACCGCACCGCATCCACGCACGCATGAAGCCACCCATCCGCCTACGCCACCTTTCATCCGACACCCTGCTGGCTCGTACGCCCACTGTGCAATCCTGACGAACCCCAGTGCCCAACAACACCACATCGCCCAACCAAGCTCGGCTGCAACCACCCCCATCCACCCCCAATCAGGCGCGAGAGTCGCACTGCACCCGACAGGCGCAACTCGCCCGAACGCATGTCCAGCGACTGCGGCAGGGGCACGATGCGTGTCGAAGCGGTGGGCGTATCCGCGGCGACGGCAGGCGCGGACGGACTGCTGCAACCAACACTCGCAAGCACCAGCAGGCAGGACAACAGGACGTTGTGATTCATGGGGTGGCGCCTGCAGGAAGGGCAACCCGTGCCCTTTCCCCGCGCTGCGCAGATGCTCGGTCTACCGCGAGTACGTGCGCCGGTCTTACGCGCTGCCCCTCGGTACGGATGAGCCGCGCTCAAGGATGCGGAGGCGTGGGATGACGCGCGTCCGCCGGGCGGCGATTTTGTCTATGCCAACCTCAACTATGGGGATGAGTCGGTGGAGGGGCGCGCTTTATCACATCAAACCAGGTAGGCACAGCTCTATTTATGAAATCAAATATGGAATTCAGCCGAAAGATGTGTTTTTGAGAATGTATTGTATCTATTTCGATTGCCATTTCAGATGCGGCTTACGCAAAAGGCTGACGAGCGCGCCGCTGCCGCGGCGCGGCCGCGCCTGCGGCAGCCAAGGTGGCGATGAGGGGTGCAGGGCCAGTCGTGGCGTCGGGGGATGCACGGCTGGCCCGCCTCTGCGCCCTTGCGCTTTGCCTGCGTGATGCAGACGGGGACTGGTAAGGGGAAGGCCGCAGCCCCCTGCTGCGGAGGCGTCCTGGTGCTGCAGCGAGCCAGGGCGTGCTGACGCAGCCGCGTACGCGACCGTGCGGCCGCAGGAGACCGGGGAGCGCACCACTGAGCTGCCAGAGGGCTGGTGGCAGCGCGTGGCGGAGGGCCTGTACCTCGGTGCGCAGGGCATGGGAGGAGGGGCCGCGAGGCTACGGTGAACGGGGTGGGCGGAGCAAGCACACGTGCGGCGGGAGGAGCTGGCCCCGCCGCCGATCCAGCGGAACACCGGCCTGCGCAGAAGTCGCGCCAGATCATATTTCGGCCCGAGCGCCGTCTGCGCCAGGCCGCGTTGCCGCACGATCTCGCTATGCCCGACCTTGTACCCGCACGCCTGACCCGCCCAACTCGCACCACGGCCCGACCTGCACGCGCGCATCGCCGCGGCCATGGAAGAATTCCTCGGCGAAGCGGACCGCCTGCTCGCGCGTGCCGCCGCCTGCAGCTGCGCTCTCCGACCGCTCGGCGCTTGCAGGGCGGGGTGCCCGCGACGCCGAGGCGGCGCAGTTCGGCGATGTCGTGATGCGGGGCGGGCGGCTGGAGGGGGGGCCGTGTCAGGAGAATGGGTTGGCGTCTGGGCAGCAGGTCGCAGGGGAGGACCATGAGGAGCTGCTCAACGCACTGCACGCCAACCTGGTGGGTTGTGGTGGCGCGACGAGGCCTGACAGGGGGTTGGGGGGCGAAGGGTTACCCATTGCTTCATGGCAGTAGTTTGTGAGTATGGCGGCTCCAACGGTGGCTTTTTCTTGAGAGGTCGTGAGTTGGCCCGTGTCTTTGTCGGGGGCTGCATGCGCAGACGGCGCAGGCACGCCGCGGCCTGCAGCGCGCCGCGCGGGCGCTACACCCCCCGACGTACCTGCACCCAAACGCCTGCTCGGCGTGTCTCCCGACCGCCGCTTTTGCTCACTCGCCGGCCCCACCCCACCCTGCGCGGCCGCGCCGCCGCCCCCCCGACTAATCACATGCGCCAGATCCGGGATATCGGGATTGGGCGACCACCGTCCGGCCCTGCGCGACCTTCCTCAACAATGACGGAATCCTGTTCGGACCGCTGCCGATGTTCTGGGGTTTATCGCGTCGAAGACGAGGACGTGATGTGCTTGCCGCGCGCACGAGTGACTGTAAACAGCGCCGCTGGAAATCTCGCGGCCGTGCTCGGCGGGGGTGGGCGTCGCGCGGCTCTTCTGTTGTGGTTTCGAGAGGCGCTTGGACAGAAGAACCTGCCGCAATTGCTCCTTCCTGACGTGCTAACGCACTATATGCAAGACTTTGAACAAGGCAGGTGTTCACGCAGAATGGGTTTGCCTGTGGCACTGCAACCGTCATAATTTTCGCGTTGTAGGGCTGTGGATACTGGGCGGGCAACGGCGGCCGTTGATCAGCGTCAACGTGTAGCCAGGGCCCAAGTTGCGCAGGTTCACGACCTGCGCATTCGGGGTGAAGCCCGTGACAGCGAGGTCGCCGGTGAACGAGCCACTGGTGTTCTGAGTCAACGTCTGCAGCATGTCGCCGACTGTCTGGAGAGCCTTGCCGTCCAATCTGATCTGCCTCGACAGGCAAGATCACTACGTGAACCGGAGCAGGGTCCTTTTTGTACTTGTTCAGACATACGTAAAGGGTTTTGAAAGTTGAAACTATTTATCAGCCATTTGAACACGATTCTCCTGGCGTACTACGCTGATATCCAGTAGTTCGGAGATGGTTAGTAAGAGTTCGTCGAGGGTCTTGGCGCGGAAGGAGCCCATCATACCGCAGCTGCGGAGAGTTCTTTGCCTAGTTCGCACCGTCCGCCAGTGACGAGGCGCGACAGTGGGCTTCCAGCTCCGTGCCACACACATATGCAAGCGCCATATGGCTGCTGTCCGCTGGACAAACGGGCGGATGCCCATCGACCATGGCGACACTCTTACCGCACAATGCCTGTGCGATCCCGGCGTCGCATAGCAGCGCACCATCGGCGTCGCGCTCGACATGGCTTTCTGATCGTCTGGAGTTGGAAAAGATGAACGCGCCCCTCGGCAGGCTGGCCGACAGACTGGCCCTGCCGCAGCCTTACCTGCTGTTCCTCGGCGACCACCGAGGCAAGCTATGGGCAGAACGCCTCGGCCGCTCACCGGCGCCAGCGCCGCGTCAGCAGCGGCGCAACCGCCAGCCGCACCGGTGCACGCCGTGGCGTCCGAGCCATGCACTCAGCGCCTGTCCGCGGTAGTGGCTGCGGCAGCCCCGGCCAAGCCGCTCGCCTTGGAGGCTGCGACTGCAGTGGAGGGGCTGGCGGATGTGGGGCAAGCACCGGCCGCGAGGCGGCGTGGCCGCAAGCCTGTGGAGGGCCTCGTGCACACCAAGGCATACATGGCCGTCAGAAACTACAGGGAGCGCCAGAAAAACATGGTGCGTGCGTGCGGGCGCGCCATGGGCGCGACATGGCGCGGGGCAGCTGCACACGCGCTTGTTGGCTCGCCCTTGCAGCGATCAACGTGCCCAGGGCGCGCATGCCCCACAGCACTCGCTGATCCAGTGTGTGCCAGACTCGATGAGCCAGGCATCTAGCAGATGACAATGGAGCCGATCGATCACCGATTTCAGTTGCCCGAGCAAGTCGGCTTTGCACTCGCACAGCGAAGTTGAAGGCCTGGTGGTTGGAGATCAAGGCGAAGTCTGGCCCAGATGACCCTGGTGTTGGCAGAGAATGAGGCCCTGAGCACGCGCCAGAGGGCGCTGCAGAAGGCCATAGACCACAACACACTCAACATAGAGGCGCTGCAGGAGAGCGGCGGGAACGCGAGGGCGGCCGCCCGTGGCAGCCGGGCGTGTACACCGCGGACGGCGGCGCGAGGGCACGGCCAGCAGCGACGGCAAGGCGGCCGACATGCAGGAGCGATGGCAGCGTGGGCAGCGTCGGTGACGCAAGTCTGGGCCAGCGGTCGCAGGCGCCGCAGCGGCGGAGGAGGCCCGCAGGGAGCAGCTGGGGGCGTTTGCGGCGGTACGGCGCGGATGTGCGGGTCAGTGGGCTGAGCCGCCTGTCGACAGGCGGGGCGCTGCTGCCGTTGGCAGAGGGGGACCCGGCGGCTGCGGGAGTACCAGCAGCTTCGTGATGACATCATCGCGCTGCCGGCGAAGACCGTACCTTCTCGCTCACTGTCGACCTGGAGACTGGGCAGCAGGGGTCGCACGATGCGGGGCTGCTGGGCAGGGTGGCGCGGCAGATGCGGCTCAGGTGAGGGGCATGAAGGTGGGCGAATGCAGATGTCGTTATTGCCCTGACCGATCCGCATGGCGCGGGTCTGTATAATTATTACCAGTGCGGCGAGCTGAAGGCCAGGCTGTATGAGATGTCACATGCTCGATGTGGGCTGCAAGGAACCTCGCATGCACTCCACAACCCCGCCGATGCCCATGAACGCAGCCCGGACCAGCAGGCGCAGGTACTAGCGGCCTTCGGCAAACGGACGACGCGCGGCCGCCTGCTCGACGAGCGACGGGTGCTGTGCAGCCCGCCTGGCGGCGCTGCAGGCGCACCTGGAGAGCCTGCCGGATGACGCTCCTGCATTTCGAAGAGATGAGCTGGCGCATGTCGCGGAGCCCGAGCATTTGAGAGCATTCCGAAGAGCGGCAGCCATGGAGGAGGTGGCGTGTGGGCGGGCCGATCATGTTGCTGCAACCAGGTCGGGGGTTTGCGCAAGGTGACGGAAGCATTGAGACCAGGGACGCGTGCCAAGTGGGCGTTTTCTCCGGGGGAGCATTATTTCTCAACAACGGGATTGCACGATGTGACAAAACGGGTGCAACGAACAACGCCGTGCAATCTTCAAGCCTGATTCTCAATCCGCTTATACATGTTGGACTCTAAACCTCATTGTCTACCTGTGCCACCTCAGAGCGCGAGAACCAGCAGTGGTGAGGTTTGGTGCAGTGGTTGTTTATAGCATTCTGCCTGTTCAGGTCAAGGCGCTGCGCGTGGAATGTCGCATGGCCCGGTACTATGCAACAAGGCATAGCTATGCGCCCCCCCCTTGCCCTTTCCCTGTACAAGTCTATTTGAGAATCATTCGCAACAACAGGAAGTTCCGATCGATGTCCGATGCCCAGGCCACCCCGACCCACGACTGGAACGGCGACAGCGGCGAGCGCTGGGCCGCCAACCTGACACGGCTCGACCTGATGCTCGAGGAGCACCAGCTCACCCACATGTGTGTGCTGGCCTGGCCACTACCTGGTCAGCCCCACGCAGGTTTTCGCAGCCTACGTTACCGAAGTCCTTGGCCGCGTACCCACCTGCTGCCCTCACCCGTCCTGATCCCATCCGTGACATCGCCATGGTGTTTTGCATTGAGCTGGACTAAGGTTGTGCACCACGATGCTGTGGTTTGGCAGCGCTGCACACGCCACCTGCCATACATTCAGGTGATGGAACAGCTCACAGCTGTTTACACGCCAAACATGCACCTGATTAATCCTTGCAACTGTCTTTGAAGAAGCATGTGCTATGTCCTGGCACACCTGAGGCCATCCCGGGTGATGCTTTCCAATGTACCATTCTTACGATATCACGGCGCACCTGTGTGATTGCTCATATCTAGTATAGCTTGCAATTCCATTACATTTTCTGACACATAATTAAATTTAGTTCAGAAACTTAAGATGTAGGGCTACTTTACAGGGATTATTTAATATTAACAGCGAACTAACAGCACCAGAATGGGAATGACTCAGTCAGAAGCCGCAGATCTTCATCGATAAGATCAATGAAATCACTTTGCCCGATCAGCTGGTCGATATCCTCAAGATATACTGCGGCTGATACCGGGCTGTCAGCCGAAAGGCTATTAAAAGCCATAAAAAGGTAAAGCGGAAGCCCGCTATCTTTTGCCATAAGACCATACGTTGCTCCATAGCTGCCGGGGCACCTATTAAGCCTATAGTGATTGATATGTTTGATGTATAGTTCAGTTTTTGCTGATCGGGTAAAGGAGCCACCCGGAGGGCGCTGTTACGCATGAATGCTGCCTTGCGCGTCCCTGTCGCATCCGCCCGCGAGGTGCCTCGAGGCACCCTGCGCCAGGCACAATACCAATCGGGCGGATCAGCCAACTTGAACAGCTCCATACTTTGCCAGAGTGTTGCTGCTGGCGTGCATGGTGCCCACCAACGCGGCATCACCCGTCGGGACGGTCGAATGATCGAATTGATCATAGAGCAACCGCGGATTTCACCGGGTTGCGGGTGATAAGACAGTGAAGTTTCTAGTCTGCTCTCCAGGTCGGGGTGTCATACGGCTGGTGGCAACGCACCTTTGGCAATTGATCGTGCAAGCCGATCGGATGACAATTGAGGCGCAACTGACCTCGCACTTGATCGTGACCGGCGCGCGCGCCTATGAAGGATGCGCGTCGTCGGCATCCGTTGGGTCAGCGTCTGCGCGGCGGACAAAGCCATGGCTGCGCTCTTCCCGGTACGCGTGCCCTGCTGGCTCCGGTGGCAACCTGCCGACTGATCGCGCCAGCCACCCGTTTCGGGCCTTCGATGCGCTGACGCCGCTTTTCCAGCCATCAGCGCATCAACGGCGCCAGCACCAGCGGCGCTGCGCCACTAATTGCTCGCCCGCCGCGGCTGCGCCGTTGCGCCAGAAGGACGCCCGAAGCCGGATCATCGGAAAAAAATGACGCTTGAACCAAGGCTGCGGCGGCGCAGCTCCGTCTTGTGATCGTCGCCGGGATGCAACCCGGCGGCGACCAAGGACGTGGCCGGCGCCAATTTCGATCCCGAGGACGAACAGGCGGTTCCCGAGGAATCGGGGCGGCCGACAAGCATGTTGTGCAGGGCAAGTTGGGGGCCGATCAGTGAAGTCCTTGCTGGAGTGCCAGATGCATGATGCGGTGCGGTCACCGTGCGTGTATTGCGATCGTACACGGTGATTTGCTAGCGATTTTCGTGAGTGTGGGCTGTCGTGCGCAGGTGTCCGCGGTGACAAGGGGGCCTGCAAGGCACACCACCACAGCACACCACAGCACGCACACACAGCGCCGTGGACCCCCCCCCCACACACACAAGCACAGCACACAAGCGCACACCCACCCCTGCAAATACCGGTCGACCCAAGCGTCGGGCAGGCTGATGAAGCCGAAGGGCTGGCTGGCCCAGATGACGATTTCTTCGGCGAGGCGCGACAGGTGGATCGCGGCGATTGATGCCGAGGCCATGACCACAACACACTCAGCATAGAGGCGCTGCAGCAGGAGCAGCGGCAGCTCGACCCAGCGGCGGGCGGCGGACAGGCGCAGGGCCGCGCCGACGCCGCGAGCGGCCCGGCGGCGGGCCCGGGCGGCCGCAGCCCGATGGCCGCTGCCGCGGCTGCCGTCTCAGCCACGGGCACGCCCGACGCGCGCGCAGCGCGGGTGCGGGACTTCAGGGCGCGGTACATCAGCTATGTCACGGACATCAGGGCGACGCGCCTGCTGCCCGACGGGTCGGTGCGGCCGCTGCCAGAGGGGGACCCGCGGCTGCAGGAATTCCAGAGCCTCATAGACACGATCATGACTCTGCCGGCGGACGACCAGTACCTACTGCTGACAACCAACATGGAGACCGGCGAGCAGGCGCCACACGACCCGGGCATGCACAGCGCGGTGCGCGGCAGATGCAGCTCAGGTGGGGTGGCGGAGCGCGGCGCACGTGACGTGGCTTGCCCTCATCATGTTCGCGCGGCTTTCTGATATCCAGGGACCATTCGAACACTCCTTGAACACCCTAGTCCAGACCCGCAGCCTCCTGTGCCAACCGTTCCCGCCTTGTTGCCGCCGCTTGCCGCCGCATACCCGCGATTTCGGTCCAAGCAGCCCGACCAGCAGGTCCGCGTGCTAGCGGCCTGGCAGGTGTTCGAGTCCGCCCTGGCGCGCCTGCGGGCTGAGCGCCGCACACTTTGCGCCCGCCTGGCGGCGCTGCAAGCGCACGTCGAGAGCCTGCCGGCGGCCGAGTCGCGCTCGCTGGGCGAGCGGCATCGCACTGGAGCCAGGCACGCGAGCTGCAAGAGTGGCAGCCTGGAGGAGGTGGTGTGTGAGCTCGAGGACAACATGGTGCGCCGCCTGTGAAGCGCTTGGGCCCCTGGCGAGTGATCAGGGCACTGAGGGGTGGTCAGGTCCCCACGGATTGGCCAGGGGCCCTGGGGTACCTTTGTGGGTGGCAGGGTGACGTCGCAACTGGTTGCCAGGGCCGGCTCAGCCGCCGGGCCGCGGGCGAGGCCGGCTAACTCGGAGGCGGAGGGCGCTGCGGAGCGCACAGCGGCCGCGCACGATCAGCGCTGCTCCTTGCGCATCACACCCACTGCTCTCGCCTTTGCGCTCGCGCCGCGCGCAGGAGTGGGAGAACGAGCAATTGAGTGCAACCGCTTGGCTCACGCCGCATAGCCCTTGCGCCCTGCTCTTGCGCGCACACGCGCCAGCGCCCATTCTTCCCGCCACCAGCCGGAGTGTCGCTCGATGACCGGACTTTTCCTCGCTTCGCAAATCCCGCCTCGAGCAGCGCCGCCAGCGCCCTCCCCCACGCGCCCCCGCCCAGAAGCATTTCGTCATTGCCCTGCGCACCGTTGACGAGCACATCCAGCGACCCTGGGGCATGATACCTGGTCCCTCAACCTGATGCTGGCTACGCTGGTTATCGCCGAGCTGGTCCGCATCGGCACCCAGCTGTTTCTCTATCGCCGAGGCTATTGAGCCATGTCTCTCGCGATCCTCGAATCCGCGCGCCGGCGGGCCGGCGCTGACACCGGAGATTTTTCGATGAACTTCCGTGAAAAGACCGCCTGGCTGAACGTCATCGGGATGGTCGCCGCTTACACCGTCTATTTCGGGCTGTTGCTTTCCGGTCACCCTGTCGCAAGACACCATCGTGTCGCCAAGCAGCGGTCAAGAAGGCCCCGTTGCCAAGGCAAAACCCTGGCTTGAAGGGGGGTCGACAGCCACGGGGAGCCTGGGCAAACATACCGCAACAGGTGGCTTTCCAGGGTACTCTTGCTCGTCGTGTGGCAGCAGCCACAGCGCTTCGAGCATCAAGCAGTTGGCGACGCACTTTTAGCAGGGCAGGGCGGTTTTTCAAATTGTTGCCATCACAGCTGCCACTGTCTCCGGCTGGCCTTACGTGTGCATCACTATGTTTTGCAAACACTACCTTCACCTGGTGCAACGAAAGGCACAACCTGCAAGGGGATGTAGATCGCGTGCGGGGGAAAGGCACTGTATTGCGTTGCACGTAGCGCACCTTGGTCAGCGCACAGCTTTACCACCACACAACGGATTCTGTCGACGATCTCCATATTGGGACTCGCGTTCATCACGCTGGCGCAGAACCTATCACAGACCTTATCACCATGAGGTCTATCCGCCTCCGATTCTGCCCAATCGGGGCTTTTTCAAGCCTAAGCTACATCAAAAGAAAATGAAATGCAAGTTTCCGAACCTCTCAAATTAGTCTCGTTCTAGATTGGATCCTTTACATATGTTTACTTGCTTTCCACCCAAAGCCTTTGACGCCGCACCGCAGTGCGTAACACCAACCAACTCAAAGTGTGTGACAAGACCTGGCCAACATCGTGTAAACCAACAACAGAGCTCCAAATTTTCAGCCTTGACACTTTGGAAACAGACGCCTCTCAAGACACCCGTGCTGCGCGAGCCGGAGCGCCGCAGGCGCGATCGTTGTCGTCCCGTGCGCTCGCTCAGCGCCTGTTGACCGGATCGTCGCAACACGGGCTTGTGCGGGCCGTTCCCTAACGGCAAATGCGGACGATACAACCGTGGAGGCGAAACAATGACAACGTTGGACCGAATCGACGATCGAGATCGGCCGCCAAGTCATTGCCACACGCCGTCCGCGTCACCGTTCCGTGCACCGCATACCGTCGCCGACCGGCACTATGCTGAGCGTCACGCGAGGGTCCGCCAGCACCGCGGCGTTGAACTCGCGCAGGGCCACGGTTGCCTTGTCGTCCACCTGCGGTGAGGGCATTGAAGCAGCGGGCCCGGCGAAGGGGACTGCCTGGGCTCGGCCCACGCTCGGTGCCGCACCCTGCGAGCGGCGCGAGGCCAGCAGTAGCCTGCTGTCTGGCATCACAGGCTCGAGTCAAACACCCTGCGCCCAGGCCTGCGCCCGCCAGCCCCGCCCAACTCCGCGGCCTGCCTGCTGGCTACCAGCCGTCCCGCACCCTCCCCCGGCCGCCGCGCCCACCGCGCATTGCATCCTCTCGAGCGTGACCCAGGGAGGTGCGGCATCCGCTCGCCTCCCACTCCCCAGCAGGCCTCCGCCCGGCCCTCCTGCCCGGCCATTGCCCAGCGCTCCTGCAGACCCCAGACAGCCCGTCGCAAACCTCGCCTGTGCGTCAGCGACCTTGCCGTACCACGACGTTGTCGACCGAGATCGCCCGCCCGGACGCCCAGCTGCAGGCACAGCTCGAAGTACCAGCGTAGCTCGCTTGTCGGCGTCGATGAAGACGAAATCGAAGGGTGCTTCACACGTCATCGCCGCAAGGCTGTCGGCCGCCGACCCGACACGGATATCGACCTTGGGTCGGGCCCAATCGCGGAGGGCGGGGCGCAGCCGCACAGATATTCGACCGGCACAACGCCTGTTGCTGGCCCGGGACCGGTACGAAACGCGGCAGCGCCGCGGGAATCAGCACCAGTTCGCGCACCGTTTCGCCGGTCGCCTTGCGTTCGACCCCAGCGGCCCGCCAGAAGCGCTTCGCCACGTCCATGGAGCGCGCGTCCCTGTCGCACGCCACCAGATGCCCGTCGGGCGGCAGCGCCTGCGGGACACGGGCGGGGC
>NNCB01001176.1:0-11869 GCA_002317545.1 Scenedesmus quadricauda | reverse complement strand
TGGGCCTCATCATCGCCGGATCTGGTTCTTCGGATTGGCCTCACGGGAGGCTTACTACATCTACGTCGCAACCCTCCTGGTGTTCTACGCCGCCTTCATCTGCTTCACCATCCCCAGCTCAGCCGCTTGCTTGCTGCCGTGTGCGCCTCCTTCGACCTGCATATAGGCGCCGCCCTTGCCCGGCTGGGTGTGCTGGATCTTGGTGACTTCCAGATGCCGCCTTCATATTCGATAATGTTGCCGGGACGGATTTCAACGCCGGTGATTTCCATCGCGCACACTCGCATTTCATCGCTGCAGCCCGCCCTGGGGCGGCGGTCGGCCGCGGTGCAGCAGTGACCGCCTGCAACACGCTTGCAATCCTTGGCTCCCCAGATCATGCACCTGTGGCCCCAAGCGCACAGCCAAGGCATGCACTATTAGATCTGCGCACCCCTCTCCGTCCGTTCCTTCTCCAATGGTCGCTTGCGCCCCGGCAGCGGTCGCCAAGATTAGTTGAGCGTCCGTCCGCTCTCTTGGTGCGCATGTGCCGGTCCTCCTCTAGCGGTCGAGTGGTTCCCAGCCGTCCTACTGCCTGCGACTTCCGCGGCCTGTACGAGCTACGCAACTGTCGCTGGCAGTGGCCCTGGTTGCAGCAGACGGCCTGCACGCGATATGCTCGCCGCCGCCGAGTGGCTGTTCGCCGGACGGCGAGCGACGCGCCGCACCTGCGACGGGGACGGCGGCAGCCGGTGGCGACGGGGGGCCGGGAAGGCGAAGGCGACCGCGGCTGGGACCTGGGACCTCCGTCGCGCGTCGCACGGCGACACGGCAAGGCCGCCGCGGGCTGCGGCAGCGGCGGTGACAGCGGCGGCAGCGGCAGCGCCGGCGGCGGCGCGGGGCGCCGCGCGGCGGCGCAGCGGGGGTGGCAGGCGGGGCGCTGGCTGCAATAGAGAACGCGCCCTGTCTGACGCATCAAACCTGCAGTTCGGCCTGGCCTCAGTTGAGCGCGGCCTCGGCGCCACGTGTTCATGTCCGACGACATGCGCCTCCTCGCCCCCTGCGCCGCGGCAGCGTCCGCGGTGCTGCTCGTCGCCGCCGTTTTCGCGCTGCCGCCGCTGCTCGCACCGCTGCAGGGCGTGCGCTGGTGGCACCTGCTGGCGGCCGCCGCGGCGGCGCCGCTCGTAGCGCTCGCCAACGCGCGCGCCGCCGGCGCGACGGACGTCGCGTTCGCGCCGGCGTTCGCGTCAGCCGCGGCCGCCTTGGCCGCTGCGTGGGCCGGCACTGCCGGCGCGGGGCTCGCGGCCGGCGGCCTCGTGCTGGGTGTCACCCAATCGGCGGCCCAGATGGGCACAGTTTTGCTGCCGGGTACACGGTCATGGCGTCGCCGACCGCAGTTTTTGCCGCTCACATCCTCGGCTGCCTCAGTGGCGCCGTGCTCGCGCCGCTGGCGCACCTGCTTGTGTCGTCCGCGCCGGCCGCCGCCGCCGGCCTGCCGTCGCCGCTCGCGGCTCCCGTGCTCGCGGCGGCCGACGCGTTTGCGGCGATCGGCGCGGGTGCGCTGCCGGCCTACGCGACATGGCTGGCGCTGGCGGCGCTCGTGGCGGCCTGCTTCTGGCGGGCGCGAGAGGAGCGATGCGCCACGCGTGCGCGCGCTGGTGCCCATGCCCGTCGTGATGGGTGTGATTTTCCTGTCTGGCGCCAACATCGCCGGTGAGTGTGTGCGGTGACACCCTTTGCAGCTGCACGACATGGGATCAGCTCGGGGCCCGCCCAGGGGCTGGTTGTGGGCGGAGCCTGGCAGATTGCGTGCGACTGCGTGCAATATCGGTTGGTCGGTGGGGGTATGTTCACACATTTTGTTAGACCGTCAAGTGAGTTTTGATGGCAACACCCTGACCTTTTTCCGTCGATGGCGGCGCCGACGCGGCACAGCTCGCAATCACCGGAGCGGGCGCCCTCAGCTTCCGCACCGCGCCCGATTACGATCTGCCGGGCGATGCCGACGGCGACAATATTTATGCGGTGGTGCTGCGCGTCAGCGACGGGCAGGCGAGCGTCACGCAAGCCGTCAACATCACCGTCACCAACAGCCGCGAAGGCATTTCGGTGGTGCGCGTCGGCACCGGGTTCAGCCAGCCGCTTTACGTCGCCCCGATCCCGCGGCGACGGCCGCGTCGCCCGCTGTTTCCGGGTGAAGGGTGGCGCTCAGGCTGCCCAAGGGGTGACACCTCCACGCACGCGGGAAGCCATCGGGTGGCCGGACGCCGCATTGCCGCGCTGCGTGCGGGCAGCGCTCCTGCCTTTTCTGTGAGTGCGAAAAGTCGCTTAAGAAAGCCTGAGCGACCAACAAGCCTGCACAACTTGCCCGCTTTTCACCACCAGCTTTTCGGGGATCATTCCGGTGATGCTGACCAAAAGGGGCGAGCGCTGGCGGGACATCTACAAGCTCCACCATCCCTGGCTGGTGCATCTGCGCTGCGCCACGGCCATCACCGGCACCGCTCTTGCATTCCCCACCGTCAACATGCCCCACATTCCTTTGGCATCGTCCATGCAGTTACTTTGGCATCGTCCAATGCAGCGACCGCGCCGCGCCCATGATGCTCGATCGCAGCTCGCGCATTTCCATTGGGCCGACTGCAGGACTTCGAGAGCGGACGGTTTTCGTCGCCCGAACAATTTTCCGAAAATGCCGCGTTCGGTCATCTCTTCGGTCTCCGCAGGCGTTCGATCATGCCCGCCTTGGCAACGGGCCGCTTTCGGGATCGATCTGATCACCCAAACCCTCTGTGCGCAAGCGCTCGATCCAGCCGGACTTGCAGGCGTGGACGCGAATGCAGTCGACTTCGCCGACCTGCATCGCTTCCATCATCCGTTCAAATCCGCTCTTCGTGGCTGGCGCTGGACGTAGCATCGGAGCAATGTGGCATCGTCTTGCTGGGTTCAATATTTTATTTTGTTTTATACATTCTCTTGGTTTGCGACCCATAATGGACCCCTGGACATGTATCATAGGCGAGCAGCCCCAGCACCTAGCTCACCCATTGGAATGAATAATTAGAGATGAAATTGTCCAGGTGTCGAGAAAGCTATCATTGACGTGTTGATTATTAGGATTTCAATACATACGTGAATTTTCCCAATTATCTCCAATACGATTTAGCTCTACCCAACATAGCCCTCTCGTGGGTACCAGACCAACTGCTTTTGTAAACGCAAGTGAACCCAAGTGTGATGTGCTCGGCGGCCACGTGGGCGCCACAGGTTTGCGGCAGCGGTGTTCGAAGCAAGTGGCAGTTTTGCGACTGGCGCAGCAGTGTCACCTGACGCATATGGCGGCGCACCGACCGCCGAGGAATATCAGAAGGTCAAGGATCCGCTCTACCATCACCCCCGGGGTTCCGCACCGGCAAGGACGGGCTCGAGAAATATTTCCAGCCGATGCTGCGCGGCGAACCCGGTGCGAAGCGCGTGGCGGTCACGCGCCGCTCGGGAAGGCTGCGGCAGCGGTCAGCAGGGCCATGGCGGGGAGGGCCAGCCCCTCTCACTGCCCGCCTGCTGCGAGGCGCGCGCGCTCCGCTTTGAAAGCAGCGGAGCGCCGCTGGCGCTCCTCACGTATCTTCCCCTCCATGTCCGTCAGACCAGTTTGCCACCCTTCAGGCCGGGAGCCCAGTCGTCGGTCGTTGGGTGCGTCCCCACGGTAACGCTCGTATGTCGCGCGCCGGACTGGGCTGCAGTGCTCGCGTTGCATGGGCAATGCCGCTTTCGCTGCAGATGGCGGATGCCTCGCTGGCTGAGCCGGGCCACCAGTACGGCTCGGCCTGCCGTGCCCGGCCGCAGGCGTCAAGTTGCAGGCGCCGTTGCCGACGCAGCTGCCACGCCGTCGCACCACTCGCAGAGGCTCGTCCCTGCATTGGCTGCTTAGGCCGCGTGTGCTGCTGTGGGTTGACGTGGCGCCTCTCACCGCTGCCAAAGCTGCTGCCCCGAAATCTGTCGGACACCGGCTCATGCGCCGCGCGGAAGGGACGCAGCGTCCATATCCCGATCCGCCACCGGCGCATCCGGCACGCCGCCGTCGCCGACGCCCGAACTTCGGCGCCGCTGACGCCGTCGCCGCCTCCCAGCTGCCCTCATCGCTGATTCTTGGAGAGGCGCGTGGAGCCCCGCGTGCTAGCCATAGGGCTGCTGCCGGCTGACGCACGTCGCCGATTTGGTCCCGGGCCGGTGCGATCCGCCGCCTGATATTCGACCAGTTCGACCTTGAAGCCGCGCTTCGGCTTGTCCGGCATCCTAGCGGCTGCGCGTACCAGTGACTTCTCGGGCATTTCGGCCCAGTCCTGGCTTCGTGGCCGTTGAAACCCCTGCGCACTCGCCGCCGCCGCTGTTGCCTGCCGCCCGATGGCACTATCGTCTTTGTGGGACTGGCCACCGCTCGGCCCCGTGGAGGCGCTGCTGTTCTCGACATGCTGAATGTCGTCGTCCTCGAAACAGCGCAGCACATGGACGATCACGCCGAGCCTCTGCGGCTCAACCAGACTGCCGTTCCGACCTTCATCTCCGCCGTTCGACGCGCCACGGACCGGCCGCCCGGCAATGTCGACGTCGCCGTGGTCAACGAGATCACACGCCGCGCAGTAGTGGTGCGCCGCCTGGCGGTACAGCTCAGCCACCAGCCGCAGCAGCGGCCCCAATACGGGCTGGCTCTCGCCGTGCCTCGACCACGGCGGCGTCGATGGCGTCAAACCTGTCGCGCAGGCTGTGTGCCGGCACCAGCGCCAGGACACGCGCCTCTGCGCGGCTGCGCAAGAGCGCGGCCGAGCTCGTGACCTGGTCCCTGCTCGAGGGGGGCGGGGTGAGGCAAGCTTTGCGCGGCAGCCTGCCAAACGTGCTGGGTGCAGGTCAAAATCACAGTCACATTGATTGATTCTGTCTCTTCGAGCGTGCGGCGCTGGCGACTTGCGCGCATGTGGGTGGCCGTAGAAGATGGTGCTGTCCAGTGCCAACCTGAGGATGTTGCTGCTGTCACTGCTCCGGTCCAGCCGCTTCCGCTGCTGCAGCGCCGTTGCCGGCAGTGTAGCCGATGGGGCACTGCAATGCTGGAAGCGGCGGCGCAGGCAGGCATCGCCTTCATGCACGGCCATCATTTCGACGACGCCCACGATCCGCGCCTGATCCGCCTGTTCGATTTCGACGTCGACAGCCCGTACAGCTACTGGTTCGTCTGCCGCCCGCGCGCGTTGAGGCAGCCCGCCGTGAAGCTGTTCCACGACTGGCTGCTGAAGATTTGGGATGGTGCTGCTGCCGCTGCTGCCGACGATAGTTGTGCACGTGGCGCCCCCTGTTTACGCGCGGATACGGTTTCGCCGATATCGATCGCGGTATCAAGGTCGACGGACAGAAGACGCTGTTCCGACCCGGCTCGGTCTCCAAGCTGATCACCTGGACCGCCCTCATGCAGCAGGTGGAGAAGGCGGAAGCGATGCATCGGAATCTGTAACCACTGCTGATGTCGACCTCAATTTACAAGCCGCCAGGTTGGCCCTGGCGCCGCCGAAAGAGGAGGAGTGCGCTAGCTGCAGTGCCTGTGGCTGCTTGGGGAGATGCCCTGCACGAGGAGGCAAAGGACGCAGGTTTTGTTCATGGGAGCTTGCATGCGAGACTTATGTAGCACGATGCTCTTGAACACTCGCATTTCACCTGCAATGCAGGCGAGAACCGGTCATGTGCTGCACAGCTGCGGTCACTGGCGCCAGCTGCAGAGGTGGCAGTGTCGGCAGCGCACTGCGATGTGCGCGCTGGTGCCTGCAGCGGCGGCAGCGACCTGCGGCCAGGTCTCATGGCTATCAAGTTGTATCACATCAATTTAAAAATGGTTACTCTGCTAATTATGAATGGATAAAAAATCCGGCAGTATTATGTAATCGTGGAGAATCCCTGGATAAGACCAAATTGTATGGCGGGGCAAGAATTCATGTCGCGTCGGCACACATCCTATATTTAGAGCGGTGTACATGCTAAGCGCGAAGTTCTGGGCAGCAATTGAAGTGTTCGGTATTGCTCTCAGGCAGGTTGAGTAATTCTGAGTCTCGTACGCAAGCCTTCTACTCGTCTTATCCGAGTATAACTCTTTCACCAGGCCACTGCGCTTTCCTATCTCGTAAGCCACATCATAGGCATTCGCGGTATGCAGCATGGTTTGTGCACTCTTAATGACGCGTTACAAAACCATCAATGGCGTGCGCACTTCCTTTTACACGCCAGCCCCAAACCCTGCTGCGATGGACCGCCGTTTCCGGCAGTGGGAAGGGCTTTCCTTTGTTTTGCCAGTTTGCAAAAACAATTTGACATACGCATTTAGCAGGCTTGCAAAGCGTGGAGTAGGAATTGTTTTTGTTGTTTTCTTTGTCCTGCAGGTCCTGCTGCTCTTTTGCGCACTATGACCGTCATTGCCGACTTACGTATTCTGCAAAGCAGGCACCGTTCCCTGCTGTGTAATGCAGTGGCCCAGCATCCAGTGCTGATGACAAGAAGCCCACCGTGGGCCTACCTGTGCTGCCCTGAGACCTGTAAACACTCAGCGGCAAATTTCACATTAAACGCTAGACATGCATCACGGCACTTGAATCATCCGGCGGCTGTGGGGGCGCAGTTCGTCGATCCCCGCAATGGCGTGGTCGGCCCCTTCGTGCGCATCGGGTTTCCGTTCAACCGCAAGTTGCCTGGTGGCCCCGGCGAACGCGTTCGGTGCGATTTCCTGATCAGTTCCGGTTCGCTGGTCCCGCTGGACGTCATCGATGACGTGGGCGCGATGGACGGAGGCGCTGGATTATGTGAGTGGACAGGACTGGTGAGACTACAGGCCTGGTTAAGGCCCTGGCTGAGAAATGGTTTGGGGATATACCTTCGGGCGTTGCTTACAAGAGGGACTTACCTGTAGAACCGGTACAGCTGGAAGCCACAAGGGTGCAAACCATACACGCGGACGTTCCTTTATGCCATTTATAAAGTATGGCCTATCGGCGACCGCCTGAGCGCAGCACAATCATCCTGCCGTACCTCACCCGCCACCTCGCACAAGGAGGTTTGCTGGCCCAAGACAGAAATCTTGTTCGGACACACACACGATCGTGCCAACCACAGCGAACACACAACGCCGAAACATCGTACTGCTGCTGCGCCACGAAGCCGAGCACGTACATCATGACTGAAGTCAAGGGTGTGCAGTGCCGACCCCAGCGAGCTGTCGACCGCAACACCGCGCTCACTACCAGGGCAATAATAGCACTCATGCAAGGCCGGCAAGAAGAAGTAAACTATCTTATGCCAGATCCTGCCCGCCGGGCCATGGCGGTACTTGGGGTTAGACCCACATACTGTGGAAAATGGCAGAAGGTCCGCCACGAACAGTCCTGCCACACCCCTGACCTACCCCAGCAAGTAACCTTCAGAGCCCCAAGGTGACGCGGGTGGGGCGTACAAGCTGTGGGTGCCGCGCATAAAACAGCGTGTTGGGTGGTAGATGCACCAAGCCGCTGTCGTGGACAGAGGCCGTCACGTGAACGACACCTGAGACGCTCCCCTGCATTCTTCTTTGAGTGTTAGCGGCTCGCAGGCATCGAGCAGCCAGGACTTGTTTGCACAGCTCCCACATCAATTGATGGGCTTTGGGCCTGGGCGGGCGGCAGTGTGGTGCGCTGCCATGGCCTTGCGGGCGCGGGCGGGTGCGTGTGGGGCCGGGCGTCCCGACGGGTGGCACTCACTTGGGTGACGCCCCCATGCTGCAGGAGCCCATCTGGTGTGCCGAGAACAGCGGCATGTCGCGCTGGTCCCCGACGGCGATGCGTCGAAGTGCGAGGCTCCCGTGTGTGTTGAGGGATGGAGGCGGGACGATATTGTCTGGCCTTGTTCGCTGCCAGGCATCGCTTCGAACAGCGGCTGGTGATGCCGCTGGGCCACCCGCTGGCCGACAAGCCCGCGCTGTCGCTGGCCGACATCGGCCAGCACGGCCTGATCCTGCCGCCCAAGCGCCAGATCACCTGGCGGCTGGTGGACCTGGTGTTCCAGCAGAACCGAGTGGCCGTACACCCGTGCTGGTGGAGGTCGATGGCGGCGACCCAGCAAATCGAGCAGCCGCCGCGCTCCGCCTGATAAGCTCCTCGAGCCCGCGGCCGCCCTGGTCGGCGGTCGTCACCAGTGGCCAAACGCGTGCGGCAGGGTGACCTCCTTGGCGCCCGCCGCAATGTAGGCGCGAAGGTCAGCTCCATCCCCTGCCGCAGCCTATAAAGCATCGGGTGCAGGGTCTTTTAAGACCCGGGCCTCAATCATTAAGCTGGCGCCACCGGGGCTTTGTTCCTCCCCGGGCTGGAAAATAAGCTTTACCGTGCCCTTAAGCGCAGACCTGTTTTGCCACAAAATCTCCGCCGCACCCAGAAGACAGGTGGTATGTACATCATGACCGCAGGCATGCATCACCCCTTCATGAAAAAAATCGCTCACACGCTCACAAGCAGCCCGCTACACCTGCACCCTACCTCCAAGATGCTCCGCTGCGTCTCTGGCGCCGGCCAGTACCTCCACCCGCGGCCGCCCGGCGCCCGTCAATGGTCACGCGCCCAGCCCCGTTTCTACGTGCAACACCCTGTTGTGGCAATGTCTTGGGTTAGGCAAACAAGGGCGCGAGGAACAAGGGCCGAGGAGCGGCAGTTCGAGGTGAGGTTGGGGTGAAGCAACCTGCCACAGCGGCCCGCGATGTGCGGACTGCGTAACGCACTTTGCAACCGCTGTCGCGCGCGGCAACTGCAAAAAGCTGATCTTGGCGTCACCAAGGGCAGTTTCTATGTCCTTTTTCGGTCACGCGAGGCGTTTCTGGACGAACTCCTTGCCCATTGGCGCCGGATTTCCACCTTGCAGGTGATTGCAGAAACTGAGCCGCCCACCCTGCCTGGCCCACTCTCGCCTCGAGTCCCGCGACAAGTCGCCACCCACTCGGCATGAGGCGATTTCGCCTTTGGGCATATGATGATGCCAGGCGGTATTCTTTAGCAACATCCCGAGCCCGGGGTGCAGCACGGCTCGCTGACCATGGCTGCAGGTTTGTGTAGGCTGGTGTGGAGGCTGGTGTGGAGTGCTGTGTGCGAGGCTGTGTGCAGTTGTGTGTGCAGTGCCTGGGGTGTGGGCTGAAGCGCTTTGTTTTGTGAAATGCTGCGCCTGGCCGGTGCCAGCGAGGGGGCCATCAGAGCTCGCAAGAGCGAGGGGCACAGCTGAGTCGGCTGCGCCGCTTTGATGACGGCGGGGTCGAACGAGGCAGGCGTCGGTGTTGTTGTCAAAAAGTCCCGTGATGCTCAGAGCCTCGCGGCGTCAGCAGCACGCACCTCCGTACCCGCCCGCTCCCACTTGGCGGCCGAGAGCGAGTTGGTGAGCATCATGACGCACGGGGGGCGCGTGAGTGCGGGGCGATCGGACAGGCGGCTTTTGGGGGGTGCAGAGATGTGGTTGCCCACCTTCCATGCGCAGGAACTGCCTCAATGGTGGACGGGAGACGGGAATGCACCCGCCTAGTAGCCTGAAGGCCAGACACCCCATCACCACCGAATCCGGTTGTGTCGGCAGCGCGCACCTGGCGATAAGCGGTGATCGAGCAGCGAGGTTGCCCAGATCATAGTCGATCTGCGCCAGAATTCTTGATCTTATTCGACGCACATGAACTTGTCTATGGCCCCGCGCTCCGCCGAATGTCGCTTCGTTCGCTGCCCGTCAAACGCCCCGGCAAAGCGAAGCGTCTTGAACAGGTGCCGGCCCAGCCCCGAGCGGGTGAGCGCCTTCATATATTGCGCCGGAATGATCATGTCGGTGTCGACATTGGTCAGTGGCAGGGGCGCCGCGACCGCCTTCTCCCGAACGAATTTTTGCACAAGGCCTCCTTTAACTTAGTATGCTAAGTAATTATCCGGGTCGATCTTGCTACATTCTCGTTGGCGCAAGCCCATCGTACGACCCTAAGCAGAGCAGGTTGCTCATCACAACTCGGGTCAACTTGCGGCTCGCGGGTTATCGCTTCGCGCGAACAAAGCAAACCCAATAGGGAGAGTCGCCTGTGTCGTCCGACCCGTCACGCCCTCCGACCACCGTACCCGCGCCGCCCTCCGCGCCGCCGGCGACCAGCTCCACCCCGGCCGCCCTGTGGGCGCTGCCGCCGCCACTGCCTTCGCCGCCGCCGCGTGCGCCGCTGCCGGCGCCAATGTTTGGTTCAAGCAGCACCCGGCGCGCGTGGACGCCCGTGATGATGCGTGCGCCGTTCTTCACTGCATCAGCCAGGTATGACACGTCAGTGGACACCTTGTGGCCGGTCTTGCACCCGAGGGAGCTGAAGCCGCTGCACTCGTCCGACAGGCAGTTTCTCGGCAGCTTCCGTGCGTCCGCGCCGAGCTCGACCAGGCCGTCGTAAAGCGCGCCGTTGCTGCCGATCAGGCGCGTGTATTAGTCTCGCCCAGGCGGGTCGGTGACGGCGTCGGCGAGGTCGTGAACCGGGCTCGCGATGCGCGGCAGGCCGTGGCGCTGGCCCACTCCATCGTCATGATCTCAGGTGCGCAGGCGCGACCTTGCAACCACGCCGGTGCCGAAGTCGCGATCGAGGTAGTCGTCGGCGATGATCGGAACCAGGCGATCGGTCAGCGGCAACTGGACCGCCTTGGAAAGACACAGCGTAGCGCGATCATCGCTCCTTCCGCCAGCTGTGCCCTGGTGTACATTCACTCGCCCATCATCACCTGTCCCAGCCTCGCTCCCCCATCACACCCTGTACCATAGTCCCACCAGTTGCCTTGGTCCCACCACCTGCAGTTTGATGTGGGAAAGAGGTGGCAAAAAAGGAGGCAGGTGATGACGTGGATGCAAGCTCGAGCCATCAATAATCGTAGCAGGGGGGGGGGTACAAGATCGCGAGGACAGAGGCAGCGAGGCGCGTGCATGAAGCCGCCGCAGCTGCTGCCTCCTGCTCGGCCAGCGTGGCGCCCGCTGGGATGCTCATGCCGCCATCCTCGTCGCCACGAACGCTGCGGGCAGGAAGGGCCAGCCCCATGTCGGTGGGGCGACGTCGACCTCGTGCGCAATGCACGAAGGCGCTGAAGTGACGGCCATCAGGGCACATCCCGATGGCGTGTGTGCAGCGAGCGGGCCCGACGCGCCTTTGTTCCGCAGGGCGCGGGCGCTGCGGCGGTGGCCGCTTGCTTCAGCCCTTGCGCGGCCGCTGCTCCAGAGCAGCAGCGACGACGCTACCAGGCAGGGAATGAGCACATCCGCGCAACCCAGCTCACCTCCCCGCTCGAACATGGTGACAGTGGCCTTTTCCTTCCGCCATGTCAGGTCTGCCGGCTCCGCCGTTGGGGGGGGGTTGGGGGGGGGGTGGCCTCAAAAGGGGGTGCACTGCTGATGGCCCCACCCTCGATCCTCTCTGTCAGCGCACGCATTGGGACGGCATTGAACCATAATTCAGCAGTGAACTTGAGACTTGCCTCCCCCACCTGCCACGCGCTTCCAGCTTCCCCGCCGGAATACCCAAATCGCCACAATCGCCAGCAGCGACGCCGCTCACCACCCCCGGCGCCGCTGCCCACCACGACCGCGTCCGCCTCCAACCACCAGCCGCCGGCCTCTCGCCCCTTCCCTCTGCTCCGTGCTGCTGCTGCCGCCGCCGCGGGAGCGCCGCCGGGGTCGCCCCCGATCTTGAAGCCGCGCCGTTCCAGCAGCGACCGCGAGCCGGCGGCGCCGCCCGCGGCCAGCGCTGCCGGCAGGTCCACCACCGCGCTGGCGAGCACCTCCTCGGCTTGCAGCGCCGCCGCCGCGGGCGCGGGCTCGGGGCGGGGTGCCTGGCCGGCGGGGTAGCGCACCG
>NNCB01001175.1:0-11870 GCA_002317545.1 Scenedesmus quadricauda | reverse complement strand
TACTACCGTACCCTTGCTAGGGGCCGCAATGGCCTCGGGAGCAATGATAATTTCCTCGGCATTAGGATCTCCCTTCATTGTTACGCTTGTACGCTGCATTTATATTATGTTTTTTTATTAATTCATGTTGCGTTGCCGTGTATAAACTGGGTGGCTAATTAATACATGCTTACCCTTGTATTTCTGCAGGCTGCTACATGTTTCTGAAGTATATTGCATATACCATAAATTAACGCCAAAGTTAAAACAGCCTCAAGATGTTCGGATTAATTAATCAAGAAAGCAACCCCGGGCGCAGCAAGGCTTGCTCGATTTCAGGATGTGTATCAGGTTCATGGCAATGAAAGGATGCGCCAGGTACACGCACTTGTTGGCGTGCGGCGCGTTGTACGCGCAGCCGCAACTTTTCCGGCACCGTCCACTTCATTTTCCAGCCCGCCGAAGAGGGGCGCGGGGGTGCCAAGGCGATGATCGAAGACGGATTTTTCGATCTCTTTCCGGTCGACGCCGTTTACGGCCTCCACAACATGCCGGGCCTCGCGGTCGATGAAATGGCGGTAGTCGCCGGGCCGCAATTGGCATCGTCCGATAGCTGGACCGTTACTTTTCGCGGCAAACCGGCACCGATGCCTGTGCCTTGGACAGGCCGGCCCCAGGGTCCAGGGCCAGGCATGTCTCCTGGGTGTGTGCTTTGAGGCCCTCACTGCACTGTCTGTGTAGCTAAGGTGCGCGTGTTGTGTTTGCTGCGCCACCGGCCGGCTCAGCTGTCTGTGGCGTTACCCTCGACTATGTGGGTGTGGGTGCCTGCTGTGCTGCAAGGGCCGGGTGGAACGCTTGCCGGCTCGCTTGCCGTGCCCCTGCTCCACGGTTGTGCTGGTGGCGCTTGTGCCACCGCCCATGACCAGGCGCACACGCCGCAGGACTCTGCATTTGTCCCGCTGCACTTCAGAGCGTAGAGATCTCTACGCCCGCCCATCACCGTACCGCGCACCATCACGCACTTGCTGACTGCTCACGTCGAACTGGCAAAACCTGGCGCGTACGCTCTACGGGCTTCTACAGCCAAACGACCAATCGTCCCTTTGGCCTCTGGTTTGACCAGCCCGACGCCAACGGCGATTTTGCCCGCCGCTCCTACGGATTTAATGCCCGCAACGGCTCGGCCAATGCCTGATATCTAACAGAGTATGGACCCTCAACTGGCCAACCAGCCGGCCTATGTCATGCTTCAACAATGAATATTGTAGAAAACCTCATGGTCAAACAGCTGTAGTTCGTGGGCAATGCACAATCGTACCATGTGACAGGGCACCCTACACATGAGGCGCGGCCGCTGCATAATATCCCGTGTCGGCGCATGCTGGTCGCAACTGGTGGTCATAGCTGTCACAACTGTTACAGCTCTGCAAAGCATGCGGTACATTTACACCAGCCCGCCCCTCCTGTTGCGGAGAGTACATGGGATGGGACATCCCAACAAAAGTGAGAGAATTTTGTCCAGTTTGAGGCATCGGTGTGGTGCGTGAACGCTGCAGAATAATGCCTGACCATAGTACAGCAAGCGAAGAATGATATACAGCGGTGACGATGAGAACAAACCATGTCCAAAATGGACCTATTCCTGTCCGACATGGCACCCGCTGGGGCATCATGTCGGCAGGGGCACCGCCCCAGGAGCCATCACCAGCGGCGGCACGAGTCCGTGACGCCCAATGCGGCATCGCGCACCGGCCGCGCCGGGTGTGGCTTCGCCTGCTGGCGCTGGTTGCACCAGGTGCCGGCGAAACGAGCGTCCGTCCGGTGCAGCGCGGCCATCACCGCCTGTCGGATCTTTCAGCATGACGTCCGGGAAAAGCCGGTCCCGCCCACCACCCAAAGGCGGCGTGCAGGCGACGACAGCTTTCGGCCGAACCGCCGCACCGCCATGACTCAGGACCACGACCAGCCGTGAATCTGGCGTCCAGCTGCCGCGCCTTGCGTCGCCAGGGGTTGAACTTGGCCGTTTCGACGACAGCGATCACAGCCGGCTCGCCGCCTTTGGGCGTCGGCGGCACCGGCACCTGCAGACGCGTTCGCAGCGCAGCCTCCACTGCTGGGCGCGCCAGCGTGCGCGTCCGCCCCGGCACCGGCCGCGCGCTGCTTGTATTGCAAGGCTGCGAGCGCGGCCGATCGCATGCGGGTCGAGGGGTCAGAGGCAGAGGCAGAGGAGGCCTTTTCCGCGAGCTGCGCCAGCTCGCGGCCGGGGGCGCCGAAGCCTCCTCAGCTGCAGATCGCTGCCGAGGCGCAGCCGGCGCCGCGACGCCCACAATGCTGATCGGCGCTGCCGCCACCTCCGCCGCCGCTGCCGCCGCGCCTCGCTGCTGGGGTTCGCCCAGCGGCCTTGCTGGGTGGCTCCGCCGGTACTGCACTGCCGCCGACCACTGCTGCGCGGCCTGCGCGGGGGTCCGCCCGACGGCCGCGTTCGCATTCGCGCCCGGCACGCCCGCCGCCGCCCCCGCAGCCGCGCGCTGTGCGCCGCCGACACCGCGGCGCCGCTCGCGCGCGTCGGCGTCGAGTGCTCGCCTCGTACCGCGCCTGAGGCGGGCAGCTCTGCCAGCAGGCGCTGCCGAAGCTCAGGTACTGCTGGAAAGGGACGCGAGCACGGGGTCGCCCGTGGCCTGCGCATCGAGCAGCCCGCGGCGTCAGCCGCCTCGGAGGCGCGGACGCGTTCAGCCAGGCGCCCACCGCGGCCTTGTGGGCGCGGTATTCCGACAGGCCGGCTGACAGCGGCGAGGAGGCCTGCGTCTGTTCTTCAGCGGCGACACGGCATCTTGGGGTTGTGTGTGTGTGTGTGCGTGTGGTGTTGGTGTGCATGCGGCGCTTGGGTTTGTGTGCGCGCGCGCGCCGATGTGCACGCCGACAGTATTCGCGTTGTCGGCTGCGGCGACATGTCGGGCGACGTGTTCGGCAACGGCATGCTGCTGTCGAAAGCGTTTCGGCAAGCTTTGCGCTGCTCAAGCCGCTGTTCGCCATGATGTGCGGGACGGCCCGCACGCCCAGGCATGATATGGCGACGACTTATGCGGCGATTTCGCAAAGCGGCAGCGTGGTGGTGTTGATGGCGACCGGGCTCGTCATGCTGCTGGTCACGATGCGCGATACGACGGCAGAGCGCGCGCGGCCGACGCTATCGGGCGTCCTGAACCGTCGCGGCTTCGAAAGTCATGCCGAGCAGGCGCTATTACCCTATGAGCGACAGTACAGCGAAACAGGTGTCTCTGGGACCCGGTGTGCTGGGCGCACCTTGGGGACACGACTAGCTGTGCGTGGCGCACGGGGCGCTGCTCGGATCCGTGACAGCTCCATACCAACGGGCTTCTGATGCTGGTGCACAGCGCACTCATAGCGAGTCGGACCTCGCCGCACCAAGAATGGAAGAGCTCCGCTAGACTCCATCTGCCATCTGCCCGCGGCCATCATTGCATGTGAGATTCCGTGTCTCTGGAAGCGCTTCCATATAGCCGCTGCCAGAGGCCTTTGATGAGCACAGATTGACGAGTGCCAGCTGTGACAGGGCGCGCAGTGCTGTGGCTAGGCTTACAATCAGAGTGGCGCTCGCAAAAGGCTGTCCTGGTACAGGTAGGCCGCCGCAATTGGGGCTCTGCGCAGCGGTCCTCGCGCCGGCTGCCGCCAGGCGTGGGCGGCGTTGCGGCGGTCTAGTTGGCGTTGCGGCCGTGGATGCAGCTCACCACAACCCTGATAGCGCTGCACCGGCACGTCATCGCGGAGGATCCTCACCAGCATCGCCAACAACTATGTGAAGCCTAGGTGCTGCTGCGGGAGAAGGCGCGATCCCGGCGCCATAAGGAGAAGATGCTGCTGGTGGGCTCGACCATCGTGAGGTAGCTCGCAGGTGTGCCGTGAACCAGCGGCTGGAGCACAACGGCACTGGTTTTTGCCTTCCCGAGCAGCCACCAAGCAGGGGCAGCTGCGCGCCGCACCGGACAGCGCCGTCAGCAACCATCCATCGCGGCACCGACCGCGCCCCAAATCCGTTTCATCCTCATGCCCTTCACAAAGAAAGAGCCCGGCGAATCGCTCCGCCGGGCTCGCTTGTTTGTTCGATGTCCGTCCGCTTATTCGCGGCTGCCCAGCAGATTGAGCAGGAAGGTGAACATGTTGACGAAGTCGAGATAGAGCGTCAGTGCGCCCATCACCACCGACTTGCCGACAAAGTCGGCTCCACGTGGCAGGGCAGGAGCTGCTCAAAGTGGCAGAGCTCAGGGCCCTCTTTGGCCTGCCCGCGGCGGCCACCGAGGACGGGCCGCGTGCAGAGGAGCCTGCGACGGTGGCGCAGGGGCAGCAGCGGGCGGGCGGGGAGCAGGGCGGCGAGCTGGCGGCGGAGCGGCCGCGGCGGCTGCGGCGGCTGCTGGCGCTGGAGGCGGTGCTGGACCCTCGGAACCTGCGGACCTGCTGAGATGCGCCGTGGCTTGGCTGCTGGGTGCCCGTGCTGCACGGCGGGCATAAGTAACCTGCACAAGTGCCAAAGCCGCTGTAGCGGGTGCCTGCTCCTGCTTTGCCCTGAGCACCTCCTGCTTTCGCTCTCCCGTCTGCAAACATCTGGCGCCCCTTGCGCCGCAGGGATGGGGTGGTGCTGCTGCCGGGCTGCTGCGAGCCGTTCAATGAAAACGCCCTCAGGGCGAGCAGAGGCGCGGCGATGCGAGCTGCCGCTGGCGGATGCAGGGGGCGATCTGGACGGCAGCTGCGCTGGGCGTGGCGGCCTGCTTTGGGGATGTAGCGGGGCGGTCACAGGACAGGGCGACGGCGCGGCCATTGCTGCGCAGGCCGCGCAGGAGGGGCAAGGCAAGCCCTATGCCCTGCTCGGCAGCGAGGTGTGGGACTGCTCGAGCCGGCGTCGGGTGTGCCGCCGCGGTCGATATACCCGATGGTGAACCAGACGGAGAGCCAGATACTGGACCAGGTGCTCGTCGCGAACCTGATCGACAATGAACAAAGCTGGATCCTTCAGTCCGACGGGACCTCCGTGCGCGTGGTGCCCGGTGACAAACCATTCAACCTGCACCATTATTTTATCTGGTAGATTCTCCCCCTGTCCGGTAAAAATCAGCTCTCCCTTTTTTACCACCCATCCGGCACGCATTTTTTCATCAGCGAGGGCCTGCTTGGCACGCAGCGAATCGGCGGGCATGTTGGCGCGTTTGACTGAATCTCAGGCGCCGATCATCAGGAAGCTCGGCTCGATCTCGCTCTGGAAGCGGCCGCCCTGCGTCGGGATACCGCCCTCGCCCTCGACAGCGATCTGCCGGAAATTGGGCTTGAGCACCATGTTGACGACGCGCTCGTCGCCGAATAGCGCATTTCATGCCCAGTTGGTATTTCAGTGTAATCAATGATAAACATGCTTACATCACCCCGTGTACGCGCCGAGGGTTGTCGAAAACTCCTCATAGCATCTCGTCTACGTATCATTTGCACATCGACGACAGATCTTGCAGTATAGAGACCTCTTTTTCATTAATATCTTTAAAAACAGCTTTGTCTGACAAATGTCAACTAAAAAACTCTGATGATCCCCAGTGGAACGCTAATAAACCATTCTTAAGTCATTATAAAATACAAAAAAGGGAAATCAAACTCTTCGATGCGTTCCCTGCCCCTGCTCCGCTTGCGCAGCGACCTGCGAGGTTGGCGTTGGCCACGGCGCGAGCGTGAACTCAGCGCATCAGCGCGTAACAGCGCGTCGTGCCTGGCAAGGTAGCGCTGCAGCTGCGCCAGGGCACGTCGGGAGTGACCTGTACCCAGCGCCGCTTCCGGCGGAGGTGGCGCGGAGGCTGACAGGGCGGCGCGACGCCCGAGGAGCGGCGCGGTTCACCGGTACTGCGCCCTGGAGGAAGCCCACGGAGCGCGCGCAGAGGGCGGCGCTTGAGGTCAACAACTCGGCACCGCCCGCAGCGCCGCCAGCAGCGGCGGCGCCAGCGGCGGCAGCACCGCGCGCAGCCGACGCGCGCCACTCTGGTCGGACATCCCGGAGGCCGCCACGGCCGGGGCGCTGGAGACGGCGGCGCGGAGGGCGCGCCTGGCGTCGGCGCCGGCGTGCGCCGCCGACGCGCGGCTGGGGACAGGAGCGACCCGCGCTGCGGCCGCGGCAGCCGCGGCCCGGCCTGAATCGGCCGCGGCCGCGTCGTGGCTGCACACAGCCACCCTTGGACAGGGCGCGGAGGCGCAACGCGCAGCCTGAACCGCGGCCATCCACAGCGTCAGCCGCGCCACCAGACGCCACCGCGCCAGCTCGCGGCCCACGCCCTGCCGCCTCTGCCGGCTGCGCTGCGCTCGCCGTACAGCGCCGCCGCCGCCGCCGGCGAGCATCCAGCGGTTCTCGGCGACTGCCACCCTGTAGCTTCGCGCGGCGGCGGCAGCGGCGGCCGCGCCGGCGCCTAAGATGGGTCCCCTGGCATAACCTCGTCGGCGGCGTCCTATGGGCTCAAGGACCTGTACCCGATCTGTGGGCCAACACGCTGCCCATCTGCCGCCCCGATTCGAACCGCTGCAGATCAATTTCCTGTCGCGATTGGCTGCGGCGGACATCGCGCGCAGGGGGGCATGCGGGGCGTGCGGGCCCTGAGGCTTAGTGCTGGGCCAGGTGGTGGATGTTGCATTTGCTGGCTGTCCGAGGCCTCTGAACCTGGGCCATGGTTGAGGCTGCGGCGGCCAGGGGCGAAGCCGGCGGCGGTTTGGTGCGGAGTTCGTGCTCGTTTTGACGCTACGCGTTTGTGGTCCGTCGGGGTCGATCCCTGCGCAAAGGCTCTTCGCCGACCTGAGTGCTCAGCGTTACAGCGCCTCACTGGGTAGCGCCCCCCCCGTTTTTGCGCATCAGTGCTTCGGCGTGCAGTAGCATGATCTCCGACAACCGATAGATCACAAAATCGTTGCTCATGTTATCCTGCATCCCGTTGATTTCGGTGAGCGCCCCCCGACCCCCCCCGAATACGCAGCATACTCTGCTCCTGTGATCGAACCAATCGACGATCAATTGAACTTTCAATCTACTGCCCCACTGTCTTGCCCCCACATTTGTCCCATACCTTTCGATGTCACCTCGTCCGCCAGAACGACGACTTCCGCGTGCGCCAGCAGCGCGCGCTGGCGTCCTGGGTGGCCAAGCAGCGCACCTACTCGAGGGCCTGCTGACCCCCGCCGCCACGGACGGCGTCGTGACGCTGACGGTGCAAATGCCGTGGCCCAAGAAAACGCAGATGACGACGTCGCCAGCTCAGTGCGGTGGTGCAGCCCGAAAGGTGGGCAAGCGCTGCGATCGAGGACCCCGAAGATACTTGTGGCGCAGGCTCCGAGACGAAGTTCGCGACGCTGGAGTGTGGCGCTAGCGCTGATCCCGGCGCAAGATCGGCTGCCCTCACCATTCGGGTCACGCAATCGATCGGCCATCTCCGCTATGCCCTGAGGATATCCATGTCCCTTCCCCCCTCGCCATGATCGGGAGCGGCCGCAAACTGCTTGCCCAGACCAACACGCCATTCCACCCTGCATCTCTCCCGTGCCCTCTGCCCCTGCCGCCGCTCCAAGCCCGTGTCGCATGAGCTGCACTGCCCCCAGTACAGCGCGGAGGATGCCGAGCCGACGGGCCGTCATCAACTTGGCGCCGCCCGAATAAAAGGTCGGGGGCGCCGCATTCGTCGACCTCGATATGCGCTTCCTCGTAACAGAGGATGCCCTGCCATGGCCGCACGAAATGGGCGAGGATGATGCTATTCGCGGCGGTGCGCGCGGCTCCACCAACTTCGCAGTCGGTTTCGAACAGCTCGGAAAAGGCCGCATCGAGCGACTGACTGATCGCGTCGCCGCTCATACAACGCTGTTCGCCGCCAACAGAACCATCCGCGCCTAAGAAAGGTGGAGGTCAAGGGGTTTACGCCTCGGGCGCCGCCCGCCTCGACGTCGCGCGTCACGCTGTAACCCTGCTGGGTCAGTTGATAGGCGGCGGTCAGCCCCGCCGGCCCGGCGCCAATGATGGCGACATCGGCGCTCGTCGGACGGTTTTTCGAACCCAAGGCATCGGACATTTTTTGACTTCCCCACAGGCAAATTCATGCTCGCTACCCCTGTGGCCAATCATGGATAAAAATGGTTAATCGCCCGCGGAGTTCCTCGCAAAAGCGCGGCTTCGCCGCGGCGCCGTCCTAGTGCTGCCAAGGGTGCCGCCAAGGCGTCAGACCTGGTCGAGACCCTCAGCAGCAAGTGCCCCCTGAAGTAGGCGTGCGCCGAGCTGTACCCCGCCACGAGCTCGTACACATCAGCATGCGGCTCCCACCCCTAGCGCACGACGCAGGTCAGGCCCCGCTGCCGCCTTGTTGCTGCCCCCGGGAGCGCACGCGTCTGCCGTGCAGTCCCGTTGATCGGTGGTGGCATCATGCTGGTTCCATCTTCCAATCAGGGGCCTGACAACGCAGAGCGTTCCGACCCTCTCTGACCCCGGTGCTCCCTCGCAGATGCAGCGATGTCGATGCCGGAGGTCAACGCGGTACTCGACCGGATGAAGTCGTTCAGCGAGCGCATCATCTCGGGCGATTGGAAAGGCTCTCGGGCCAGCCCTCATCGTCAATGTGTCCAGCATGAATACAGCGGCGTGCTTGGTGCCAGCTTATCATTGGGATCTCAACCTGGCGTCCCATGCGACAACGAAGACGCGCTGCTCAACACGCACGTGTGCACGTGACGTCGCCACGCGAACCCTCACACGCGCTCGCACATCTCCCATCACTGGTGGTTACCCGCAGGCCAGTGCTTTGTACCCCGATCCGCCAGCGCTCTGGTGAGCCGCGGCCGCACCCGTGGCGACGCCGCCTCCGACGCCGACGCCAAGACGCTCCAACCGCCTTTCGGATCGGCCGATGTCGCCCCTCTACAGACAGCCTGCGCTGCCGTGTACCTGCAGGTTTTACCTAGGCTCCAAGAAAGCGGTCAACCGCTTGCCAATGCCAGGATAGCCATGCTATTGCAATACGGCTCGTGAGGCTTGCAATACTCGTACGCAGGCGGACTCCCACCATCGCCGCAGGGAAACGCCGCAGTGATCTCGCGTGGTGGAGCCCGCGACCAGATCGACCTGCTCGGCTTCACCGACGTGCAGCAAGCGATCCGCTACACGGCCGGCATCGTCGGCGAGAACTACGGGCCCGACCTGCGCTTCGACTTCCTCACGCTGCGCGGCTTCACCCCCAAGCAGTACATGGCGGAGGCGGTGTCGGCGATGATCAAGTGAGCAAGGGCGGGCGGGGACCGTCGAAGGGTCAAGCTGCGGGCTGAGCCCGCGACACGGGCTTTTTCTATGTCACGAAAAAGAGACCCGCGCACGATGACCGAAAAGATGTCGGTGCGGAAATACGACCCGCGTGTCCGCAAGCACGTCGAGTTCAAGGA
Organism: Scenedesmus quadricauda; assembly: GCA_002317545.1. Classification (NCBI taxonomy): domain Eukaryota; kingdom Viridiplantae; phylum Chlorophyta; class Chlorophyceae; order Sphaeropleales; family Scenedesmaceae; genus Scenedesmus; species Scenedesmus quadricauda. The sequence goes on along the minus strand of NNCB01001175.1, from coordinate 2,435 downwards.
ATCCCCTGTCGGGTTTCATCCATGTTTCAACGAGGGCGTCATGGGATGCGGCCACTGTTTGTCTGCGTCAAATCAACGCACGGCCGCAATCATCAGCTTTGGCAAGATTGCACTGCATGAGAGCAACTGCCACGACCAACAGCAGCGGGGCGACGGCCCGTGGCAGCGGCGTGATCGGACAGCGGCGCGGTTGGTCTACCGTCCTAATCGCATCATCCATGTATTCGGAACCCTGACTTGCACTATAGCGGGATGTTTTATATCCTTCTGGATACGGACTTTTGACCCCTCCTGGTTTTCCGGATTTCAATGTCTTAACCCCTTCTACATATCTTCCGAGCCCATCTGTTACTGCAGATACAAATGCATCAAGACCTAACTTACCTTTTGCTCTATTATTTCCATGAGATGCCGCTCGTAGATCAGCAGTCAATTGTTCAATTTCACTGACCCACAACAAGAGCAGGGCAAGACGCACACTGTAGGTTGAATACATATGCACGATTCAGACAAACACAAATTAAGCATCATAAGGAATACCATCTACTTCAACATCTAAGTCGGCGGCCAGCCGCATGCGATTCGACAGGTAGAACACCAGATAGCCCAGCGAGCCGATGTAACCGGCGAAGAACGGCTCCAGCTGCCTGCCGAAGAAATACAGCGTGACCATGTTGAACAGCAGGTGCATGCCGTCGGCGTGGATGAAGCCGTGGGTGACCAGGCGGTCGTACTGCTTGTGGCGCGCGATGGCGGGCGGCCACAGGATCAGCCGTTCGAGCAGCGCCCGGTTGTTGAACGCCATCCACGACACCAGCACGGTGACGCCGGGCAGTCCAGGCGGCGGCCTGCAGCAGCAACGTCCACGCGCCGATGGGCGCGGCGACGGCGGCGAGGGCGGTGCAGGCGGCCTGGAGGCGCTCTATCCAGGTGACTGCGCTGCGGCAGGACTTGCAGGACTTGACGTGCTGGGAATGCCTGCGGGGTTCGTTGGGGGTGGGCTTGTTGGATGAGCGTCACCATCCAAAGCCGCGCGAATCCAGCGGCCGCGGGCATGTCGGCGGCGCGCCGGCTACTCACCTGCAATTTGTCCACTGTCGCCCAGAAGCCCCTCCTGCTTCCCGACACACGAGCCGCCGGCACCCGCCCCACCTGTCCATGACGACTTCCCGCGGCAGGGTGGGGCCCAAGCTGGTGGACATGCCCGCGGGCCACTGGACTGCGCCGCCGCCCACCTCATCGAACCAGGACCTGATCGGCGGCCAGACCAGGGCGTTATGAGCGAATTGTTGCGCGACCATCGGCAGGTAGCGCTGTTCCACCCGCAAAAAGCGAAGATCGGCGGCAGGTCGCGTCCGCCGCGGCAACCTCGACTGGCTGCGGTAACCTTGGCGTCATCGCGAAATGCCATGCAGATGGGCAGGCAGTTACCGCCAACTCACCAGCAATGCACGCATACGCGCGACGAGCGCATTCACACGCATGTGCGTGCAAGGAGCTCGCCCGGCCCAGCCGAACTTGATTACGCCTGAGTCTGCAGCGGCGGCATGAGGTCAGGCTGGCTGCCGGCCGCCAGGTTACTGTTCAGCAGGATATGGACGAACCTCGTCCCCGACAGCGGGTCGGGCGAAGCGCTGGTCGCCGGTCAAGTGGTGTGTTGATGGCAACCTTGCATCGTTTGAGATCCTTAGTGAACGCCGCCGTCACCGGTCTTGTCTGATCGCATAACGCAGCGATGACGGTGTAACGAGCACCCGCTTTACGGGGCACGCGCGATCGTCAGCGTCAAGCAGCTCCTCTCGAAAAATTGTGCACTGCGCCATAATTGGCGTTTACGTAAACGTCAACCAGCAGTCCCACCTCCTCCCCCCGCGATGCGAGGGAGGGTTGGATTATCACGCCGCCTTGTTCACCTCGGCGATCCCAATGCATTCGTTCGCACGCCCGATCGTTCCCCGCGTTGAACAGCACATCGTCGGCGATCGCGACCTTGCCCACATCGTGCAGCAATCCCGCCACCCCCAGATCCTGCACCGCGGCCTCGTCCAGCTTCAGGTGACGGGCAAAATTGATCCAGCGCCACACGCGGCCCCAGATGGAGACCCATGGAACCTGCCAGACAGCTGCCGCCACCAGCGGGCAGTTTCCTATCGTCCCGAAACCGGCGAAGATGCGCGACTTGCCGGGGGATGTGGGGACGCCGTAAAACTGGGGTTGTAGAGGCACATGTGTGTGTGCATGTTTGTGGATAAGTGTGTGTATGGGTGCAGGTGTATTCTTTTGGGAGGGGGGGTGCCCGTGAAAGGGGGTGACCCGGGGTTGCAACGCGGTCTCATGCGCGGGAGCGCGGGGGTGTACACGCAGTCAGTTGGGGCCCGCCCTTCGCGGGATGACGAATGCTTGGATGTTCAGACACACCTGCAAAGCCGATCACC
>NNCB01001174.1:0-11877 GCA_002317545.1 Scenedesmus quadricauda | reverse complement strand
GCCCCGACCGCAGAATCCCAGCTCCCTCGAGCTGCAGGAGTGTCTACCGGGCTGACCTGGCGGAGCGAATACGCCAGTTAGAATCCTGCGGGTTGGCGCGCGCGACCTCCCCCCAGCCATCCCTGCTAGCACGTCCTGGCGGCTCGTCTAGCCAGTCTAGGTGCTGATGCCCAGGCGTGGGTTGCATGTGGGTACCTATATTCGGATCGGAGCTGATCACGTGCTTTTCCCAGGTGGTCGCCCTTTTTTCGGGGCGGCAGGGGCGTGCGCACGCCCACGTTGTGCAAACCCACCTGCTTCACGGCCAGCCGCCGCGCGCCCGCAGCAGGCGCTTGATCCACGCCTGGTGCGCCTTGTCAGGCCACAGCGAACCCGGGCCGCGCCGGACCTGCATCCTGTTTCTCGCTTTTTGCCTGCGCAAACGGCTTCCACTGACGCTGACGCCGGCACTCGACCTGGCCAGAGCACAACCTGCACACACCGTCGTTGGGAATTGCTGTAACCCGCAACCTCCACCCCCTCACAGCCACCGTATCACTCAGCTGTGGTCTGTTGTGGACGACACATCGTCGCGCAAACCCTGAAACAAGGCGACAGCCATGGCGCACTGTTCATGCCGGACACTTTGTGGGAAGGCTGGTATGCATGTCATAACGGCGTCTGCCAACATCAACGGCGGGCCAAGGCCGCCCGACGGAATCGACTGGGCCCAGCTGCTTCAACGTCCCCCCGGGCGACCTGGCCTGATTTCAGCCGCGGCAGCAGCCGTGCAAGCTGCTTGCCGCTGGCTGCGGGCGGTGGTGCCAAGCAGCAGTGGGCTGAAACACATCTTTTGAACGTGGCCGGCCAGGACGTGGCAGCATAACAAGGTGCTGCCAGGCCGCGAGAGATCGCCGCCGACGTCGACCTCTTCGAAGTCAACGAAGCCTTTGCCTTGCGTCGCGAGCCTCAACGCCGGCCTCCGCAGGTGGTCACCCGCATGACGAGACGCAACTCCACGCCGCGGGCTGCCTGCGCTCGGCGACGACTCCCGTCGGCGCCAGCGGCACGCGCTCATACACAGCTGACGCCGGCAGCCGCCAGCGGCCACGGCCTGACGGCGGCCAAGGGCGCCGGCCTTGCGGGCGGCCAGCCAGCCTGCCGCCCACGCGGCCGACCCCTCAGCCGGCACCGCCTCCCAAGCTGTGCCGCCGCACGCGTCGCCACCCCCCATCTCGGGGCAGGCGCAGGGGCAGCCCTCCAAAACGCATTGCCGCTGGCGCAGGGCGTAATGTCACTCGGGACGCCTGCACCGGGTTGTGCCGCGGCAAGGGCGCGCAGGCTGCCCGCCAGCCGCGCGCACACCGAGCCGGGCAGCTCCTGCAGGCGGTTGCGCGCCGCCCGCAGCTCCGTCGCACTGGGCGACAGCCAGGCCGGCAGCTCGCAGGCTGGTGCCGAGACGTCAGGCGGCGCAGCTGCAGGAGCCGCTGCCCCGGCGCGTCGCTGCGCCGCCGCCGAGCCGCCGCCACCAAAAGTCATGTCGGCGGTCGGCATGTTACGCCTGCCGGGCAGCCCGACGGGGTCGATCCGCGCATGCTGTCGCGCCTAACCGAAAAAGGGTTCGGACAACGCCGCAAGATGCTGCGCGCGAACTGGATCTGGTAATTGCCATCCCGCCGCTTTCGACGCGACTGCGTGCGCCAGCTCGGTAAACAGCCCGGCGTTGCCGCCAAGCGCGGCTCCGAGCCCTGTCAGCGCTGCCAGCACGCCCGCGTGCAGCCCCCCGGGTTGCAGCTGATTGGTTGACAGGTCGAGGTCGGTCAAAGCAGTCAACGCAGTGATCCCTGACGGGACCCCGGTCAACTGGTTGCCCTGCGCGTGCAGCAGCTCCAGCTTCTGCAGGTGCTGCAGCCCCTGGGGCAGCGCCAGCAGGCCGTTGCTGCTGACATCCAGGGCCTCGAGCGACACCAGGGCGGTGCAGCTGCCGGGCAGCTGCTGCAGGTGGTTGTGGCCGAGGGACAGCGAACGGAGGTTTGGCCAGTCTCCGATGTTTGGGGGCAGCTCGGACAGCCTGCGGTTGACGAATTGTTGGCAACAGCGGTGCGTGGGGTGGTGCCAGCGGCAAGGTCAGCGACTTACCTTGAAGCGCAACTGCTAGTGCGTTTCAAGCACTGGACGATGCGCACGGGCAGGGGTGGCCGGCAACCCGACCCTCGAGATTCCCCGGTTTTGCCCGCCCACACTGCCCGCCACTGCTGGCGTGGTGCTCCATGGCAACAATTCCGGTTCTAAACCCGCAACCCGCCCCGAGTCCGGCAACGGTCAATCGGCTGTCGTCACGCATGGCGTCTCATCCCACGCGCTCGCACCAGTGGTCCGTGTCTGCCGGCAACCTCGATGGGCTGACGAGAGCCGCACACAATGGAACCCGTGAACCCTGCACCAATTGTCATCGCACCTGTTGAAGCTGAGGTCCAGCTCCTCCAGGCGGGGCAGCAACCCCAGCCAAGCGCCTGGCAGCGACTGACCCGTTCAAGCATCACGCTCAGACGTGCAGCCGCGCGGCAGTCGCTCGATGCCGCTCCCCCGCGCGATGGCTCGGGGTGAGCGGCCATCACCTCCTGTACCAACACCTCGAATCCGGCGGTGATGCTGGGCGCCGGCCTGCTGGCGCGCAACGCGGTGGCCAAGGGACTGAAGGCGGCGCCCTGGGTGAAGACCTCGCTGGGACCGGGCTCGCTGGTGGTGACCGATTACCTGCAGAAGGCCGGTGTACTGGATGACCTGGAGCAAGCTGGGCTTCTTTCGTGGTCGGCTTGCGGCTGCAATTCCGGGGAGACTCTATGTTAAGGACCCAGGATGCATGCTGGCTCTCGACAACAAATGCAGCAGGTATGGGCGGGAGTGAAGGGTGGCCCAGCCGTTTGCAGATGGCCCCATGCCCTCGCCAGCGGCGTGCTAATAAGTTCGGCCCCGTGGCTTGCTCATTCCGCCACTCTCACCAGATCTGGCAGCGCCACATCCCGACAGGCCGACAGGCCGATCGAGGAGTGTCGCCGCGCTCAGCGTCGCCGCGAACCGCCCTGCACCCGCGCGCTGCCGGCGCCCTTGCACGCGGCCGCGCCCAGGCCTCTGACCCACCACCCGGGACAAGCTGCTGCGGTCAGCGCAATGGCGGCGTCACGAGCGCAGCAGACTCGCCCAGCGCGACGACGTCAGTGCTGAGCGGCAGATCTCTGGAGGTGCGAGTCCGAATCCCCTTCGGCAGCGGCGATCGAGCGCTGCCATGCGCTGCGCGTGGACTGTCAGCGCAAGGCAGCGCTGTGAGTTCGCCGCCCGTGCCAGTGCGTCGGCCGTTTGGGCGAGCGACAGCATGGGCTGCTGCTGCGGCTGCTGCTACACCACAGGCCGATGCCCTTGTCGACCTTGCGGTATTGGGAGTCGTGGATTGTACAAACCCGCGCCACCGGCGCGACACGAGGGAAGCGCAGCGACATTCGCTTGGTGCGATCCTGGCCTGCTGCGGGGCAGCGGCTGCGACGGCTGCGGCAGTGGTCCTTGGGAGAGTCTGCAGCCCTCGCGAACGTCATCTGCCCACGACTGCGTCTTCCCACTGCCGGGGTTACCACCATGCCGGCTCCTCTTGCTGCGCTGCTGCTGCTGCTGCTGCTGCTGCTGCTGCTGCTGCATCCTGGCTCCATCCAGGGGTGGTGCGCTGCCATTGCCCGCGGGCTGCGCGCCTCCACCACCTCCATTGACCGCTGACATCTCCAGCCCACCAACTTGCGGCCGTTCCGCGCTGGCCTGGCGGTTGTGTCGGGCTGCGGGCTGATTGTGCTCGATCCCGGCCGGCCTCGCGCGCCAGCAGGGCGACCTGATCATCCTGTCGACCGTGCTCATGCTGCTGATCATCGTGCCGGTGATGGCGCTGACGATCTTCTTCGCGTGGAAAATCGGCGCGTCGAACAGAAGGCGACGTAAAGCCGCGACGGGGACCATTCGACACCTGGCGTTGAGCGGTCGGCGTCTTCAATAATGGTCCGGCTGTTTCGCCTGATTGCTCCCGGCCACCTCCTGCCACAAGGCGTCCGGCATTTTCGAGACATTCGTAGACGAATGCAAGGAGCAACTATGCGGATGGTATATGCTGAAGCTCGGCGACGTCGGGCAGCAGCATAAAATCCGCGCGAAGCTGGTCGAACTCGTCGGCGAGGAGCGCTCCGCGCAATTCTATCGCGCCTGGCTCGACAATCACACGACCGAGGCCGACATCGCCGCGATGGCGAAATGGGGCTTCAACTCGGTACGCCTGCCGATCCATCGCCGCTCAGCCTCCCAAGCCGCGGCGCGCTGCGCCCCGCGTCGGGCTCTGAGGCACTGAGTCGCACTCCGGAATAAGCGCAGGTGATCGAGGGTCCGTCTGCTGCTGCGGCTGCTGCGGTGCGTCATCCTGACCACCAGCCGTGGCTTGGCGCGTAGGCCGCTGCCCAATGCGCTGGCGCCGACACCGCCTCCGCCTGCATCGGGCGCCGTGGCTGCGATGTGCGCCTGCACTTTGGCGAGTTTGGCAAGTGCGTTGCGATGGTTGCAAAGACTTAGATGGAAATCGATCGTTTCCATAAGTGTGTGATGCGTGCACATCACGCCTTTTGTGCACCTGAAACAAACACGACGTCCATACACACACACACACACACCTGCGCGCATGCAACACATTCACACATGCACATGCCCACACGCTCCACATACAGTCTTGCCCACACCACCACAAGTGTGTGCACCAATGCCCGCACATGACCTCGGCCTCACCGACCTAACCCATGCCCCCCATCAGCCCCACCGGCGGCGGCTGAGTCAGCAGGTGCTCCGGTGCCGGCTGCAGCCCTTCCCCACGCGCCAGCAGCAGCTCAAGGGCCTCGTACTTGACGCCGGATCATCGCCGCCGCGCCGCTCCCGCCAGCTGGCCCGCTGCACACCGCGCCGCTCCCGCGGGGGCGCGGGCCTGCGGCCCGACGTATTTACGACTGCCACGTGCCCGCGCCAGCGCGGCCTTCATGGCGCTGCTGCTGGCCGCATTCAAGGGAAGGATCGGGCCCGGAGGAGGTGGCCGCCGCCCGCGGGCCGTAGGTCGTGGGACGCCGGCGAGTGCGTTCGACGAGCGTCTGTCCAAGCAAGGTTTCAAGTTCGCGAATGCCCGCTGACAGCGTCGATTGCGTGACGTTGCACGCGTCGGCGGCGCGGCCGAAATGGCCGTGCTCGTGCAGTGCGACGAGATATTGCATCTGCTTCAGCGAGGGGAGATAGTTGTGCATTGATCGAATGTAACAATCGATGCCTTGTTTTTGAACAGGTTTGTCGATCAAAATTCGTGCCAGTTGTCGGTCGCTGATCAGCCAAGCAAAGGCGCATGCGCCCGAGCGCAGGCCGGCCAGCGCATGACCGTATGCTCATCGCCGTCGGCCTTTTGGATGCTGACGCTGGGCAAGCCGGCGCAGAACCTCAAAGGGGGCAGGCCGCCCGGCACACCACGCCAGCCAGCCGCTGCTGCATAGCCAGCAGGCAGTTGGCCGCGCCGCGCACGGCGGCGCGCTCGCCGCTACCCCCGCCCGCTGCGTCGCCGGCGCCGCCATCCCCTTCAAAACTGGGCAGCTCGCACAACAGAATGTAGCGCGTCGGCCCCCACCGCACCAGCCGCAGCCCGGCGTCGTGCACCACGGCAACGACTTCGCGACACCGTCGTCGATCGCCGTCGCCAGCGCCTCGTCGTCTGCGGTTGGCTGCTGGCCTCCACCGGGATCAGATGCCCACGTCGACCGTGCTGCCTCCGCACAGGTCCGGTGTGCCTCAGCCCCGTCCGCCGCCCGCAGCAGCGGCGAGCCGCCGGCGGTGCCGCCGCCTCCCTCGGCATCGCCGCCTGGATCCGCGTCGCGTCGCTGACCGCGCCATCGATCATCGGGACGTTGAGGTCGACGCGCACGAGGACGCGCTTGCCGGTGACGTCACCGATATCGTCGAGGGTTTTGAACGCGGTCATCGCTGCTTCCCTTCGGCTCAGAGGAACTTGGCGATCACGCCAGCCGTGTCGATCATGCGGTTCGAGCCCTGCCCCTGGCATGCCGGCCCAGCTGTCAGATCACCGTCCCTGCCGCCAGGCCCATGCAGGATCGGCGCGGCTGCCGCGGCACCCCCCGCGCCTCCTGCGCTCGCCAGGCGCACGGCAGCGTTGAGTGCGAGCAACGGATGTTGCTGCAGCCGCTGCTGCGGCAGGGACGAGGGCTGCCGCGCGACGCAGCCAGCTGCCGCGACGGCGACCACGCAGGGCGATGCGGCGCGCCGCGTCATCATCGTGCATGATCGGGCTGCCCGGCCGCGGTCCCTGTGACGTCGCCATCACGGCCGTCGCGGCCGCGCCGCCGCCGCCGCATCTGGGCGCCCTGCCGACCCCTCGTACGCGCTGCCGCACCGCCGCCCGGTGATCGGCACGATCGCCGACCTCGACGCCGCGACGCTCGACGACGCGCGCGCCTTTCACGAAGCCTTCTACGGCCCCGACACCGCAACGCTGATCGTCGCGGGCGCAATTCGACGAGGCGCGGCTCCAGTCGCTGCGACAGCTTGTGGGGCGGCAGGCGCAGCGCGCAGACGCGCGTCAGGGCGACGGCGCTGCAGGCGCTGTGGCGCTCACGCAGGAATTCTGTGCCCAGCATTGCGCCCGGGCCCCTGCATGTGTATGTGTGTTTGTGTGTACGTGATTTTGGGGTGGGTGTGTGTGCCGTGGTAGAATGTCAAGGTGTGTTGTGTGTGAGAGAGAGGGCAAAACATGTGTGCATGTGCGCGTGTGTAGTGTTGCGTGAGCAGCTGTGAGTGTGCTTGCGACAGTTGGGTGGGTGCGTGAGGGTGGGTGGATGTATGTGTAAGAGTGCGTGCGTGAAAGTGTTGTGGGTGGAAATTTCAGTGACCATGGGCCTCACAGAAATGCCGGCGTGTAAGACGTGCGGGGACGCGGCCGAGCGGCAGGCGGGGCGCCAGGCTGCGCTGCGAGGCCTGGCCTTCAGGCGCGCACTGGACACCTCGTCGGACGGCCCCGCGCTCCAGAGAGGGGCGGCCCACCCACCCATGCTCCCTGCCAGTGCGCCATGACGCAGCCCCACCTGGTGCCCAGGATGATCGGCGGCGCAGCAGCAGGCGATCGCCGGGTCGCTGCTGCGGCCTCCGCCCCCCCGTCCGCACCCCCGCCGGCCGGCACCGCCGCCGGCGCCGTCGCCGCCTGATGGGTCGGCCGCGCGGCGACCTGCAGCTGGACTGCGCCTGCTGTCAGGATGAACACGCCGCCGATCTCTTTGCCTTGGTGCAGCAACGCATCACCTGGGAATGTTGGGGGTGCGCATGTTTTTCGACATGGGCTGACATCATCAAGCCACGTAGGCGCGTCGTAGTCGCCATGCGGTCCGCATCCCGGTAGGTGGTATGCCATGGTAAAAACGTTCCACCCGTTCTCTTGCTGCGATGCGCTCGCGATCGGGGCGATCTCTGCGCACTTCCTGCAGCCATGTCTTGACCCGCCGGCGTCGAATGCAGCCGGCGGATGTTCTCGCGCAGGACGCGTTGTGCCACGTCGCTCAGCGAGTGGGTGTGGCGCAGCGACAGGATCACGGCGCGGCGGCGACGGCGGATGCCATCGTCCGCTTCAGCGTTCAGCCGCAGCACCGCGTGTGAGGAGCCGTCACTCTGGGTGCCGGTGCGATAGGTCTTCTGGTCGAGATCATAAGCGTCGTAACGCGCGCCGAAGCTGATCAGCAGCGGGTCGGCTACGCGCCAATGATCCTGCATATAAACGCCCATCAGCGAACCCTTTTCGGTGAAGCTGCCGATGTTCGGGTCCCACGCCCATGGCTGCCACTGCGCAGGGGTCCCGAGATATTCGCTCATTACCCGGTCACGGCGATGTTCGGCGCCGACGCCGCGCCGCCGTCCTCGAGCCGCTGCCAGGAAGCGCGGCGGCAGGCCGACGCCCTCCGCCTGCTGCTGGCCGCCGTCCTCCTGCAGCAGCGCCGCGGCAGACGGCGCTCCCAGATCGGACCATCGAGCTCGCTCCTTCTGGTGCTCTAGAAAGAGGGTGTGCAAGAAGAATGCATGTCCAATGAAAAGGGTCGGAGGCCTTCCTGTGCTGGACGATATACTCACGCAGTACCTGGCGCGCCTTTCTGCGTCCATTGCATTCCGACCCAGCGCATACCGCTCCAAGGAGGTTGTGCTTCAGTAGAAGCGCGCGGGCAGAACAGCGACTGCGGGTGACTCGCTAAGCCATGTTGTTGCGCGGTACCAGGGGTTATGAGTGCGCTGCAGCCCCCTCACCTGAAGCTGCTGAGCTCTTCGACAAGCGTCGCACTGACGCCGCCGCCGCGCTGCTCCCCATCGCCTGAACCCTCACTGAGGGGGGCGTCCGCGCCCGCGGGCCCTCCGCCCTGGACCCGCCGCCTGTGCTCCTCGGCCGCCGCGTCCCGACACCCCGCCAGAACGGCTGATCCCTGTCACGCTCGTCGCCGCCGCCGTCGGCGGCTGGCCGGCGCCGCCCTCCCGCAGCACCGCTGCAGCCGCTGCCAGCTCGCGCCGCTGCTGCTCCTGCAGCTGCTGCTCCCGCACGCGAGATGAGCGGATCGTCAGCGCGCCTTGCACCAGCCAGGCGCGGCCGGATATCAGCGTGAACAGGGATGACTCGTGGTGCGGCGCGCTGCAAAGTCGGCGGCGCGGGCGCGTCGAGCACATGTGATGAGTCGAGGGGTGCGGCCTCCCTAAGAGTGCCGCGCGGCCAGCAGCGCTGCACTTGACAGCTGCATGTGCCACGAGCCGGAGCCGCACTCGCGCCAGCCCCGCTACGACGCCCCTCACTGGAGCTCCTGCCTCCCTCCCCCTCTGCGCGCACCTGGGCAGCTCGGACGCATCGTGCAGCCTCAAAAGCCGCGCGTGCCGGGCCGCGCAGCGCTGAGCGCCGGGCGCAAGGCGCGCGTAGAACGGCGCGCGCCTCAGCAGCACTGCAATGGAGGTGACCTCGGATTCCAAGCGCTCGTGGGGCGGCTTGGAAAAGGCGGCGTCGGGTAGCTGCTCCTGCGGCGGCGCCACAGGCGCTTCGGCTGGCGCATGGGCGGGCGGCACGGCGCCCCAGAAAGCCGGCGCCACCGCCGTCATTGTTGGACGCACGGCAGACGGGTGGCCGCTTTCGGCTGTGAGTATTTGCCGCAGGAGGCAGAGCTCAACGAAGGCCGCATCAAGCGCCCTGAGATCCCATCCTGGCGCCTGGCCGACTGCGTCGAATGCGCCAATGTGAGCGGCGACAAGGTCACCAGATCGGCCGCCTCTGTGGGTACTTTTGTCACGAGGTCACATCGGCGCTCTGAGTAATAGATTTCATCGTGCTGGGTTGTGCGATTTCGACAATTATGTCGGCCGTCAGCAGTGTTTGAGTCGAACATGTGCACCATGTCGTGTCAACCGAGAAATTTCAACGCATATTCTTCTCATAGGTGATACCCTTGTGAGCAATGAGTTCGAATTGTGTGATCTGATCCATTTCGTGTGCTCCGGCATTGCTCGAGCCAGCTATCCTATCTGTATTTTCTGAGCATCTTGCAGAGCGGTCGAGGATTGCGGACGATGATCGACGTGGAGGGCGGAGCGCAGCAGGACAAGTTCGTCGGCGGTGCCTGGCAGATACCCCAAAAATGGCCGACCGGTTGGCGGGGCATGTCAGGCTGAACGAACCGGTACTCTCGGTGGTTCAGGGCTGCGAAGATATTCGCGTACACGGCCCAGCCGCCGGCCCTGAAAATTGGCCCCGAGTGCGGGCGGCGCCCTGGGGACGGGATCGCCACTGCGACGGCCGGCTCGGGCTGCAGCCGCGTGCCCCCGCAACGCCCCGCGCTTCCGCTTCCGACTGCGCTGCGGTCACCGCTGGGGCTGCGCTCGGCGATGCGCCTACCACGCATGTGCGCGGCCGAGCGGCGGCGCGCGGCGGCGGGGGAGGGCCCGGTCTGGAAGTACACCGGCAAGTGGCCCTTCATCCGCGTCCTCGGAGCCCAGGAGATCGCCTCAGTCGTCTTCAGCGTCGCCAACCTGTTGGCACACGTAGCAGGCCTGCGGCGCTACGCGGCCGCGCTGCGCGCCGCGCGCGCGGCGGGCGCCATCGTCGGGGGCGGCGCGGCCAAGGGTAGCGGCGACGGCAGCAGCGGCGCCGGGGCCGGCGGCGGGCACTCCCCTATGCGTGGATCTGGTGGCTCTACGGCGCCGCGAGCCTCATCGCATGGGTCTGGAGCAGCGTATTTCACGTCAGAGACATCCGCGTGACCGAGCGCTGGACTACTTTTCAGCAGACGCCCTCGTCGCAGCCGGCGCGCTGGCTGCCGCCGTGCGCACGCTCCGCCTCTCGCGCCCCTCCCGCGCGCTGCCCGCGGCCGCGGCCGCTGCCGCGGGGCTGCTGTGGCACGTGCGGTACATGGCGTTTGTCAAATTTGACTACGGCTACAACATGGCTGTCGCATCGCAGCCGGCGTCGCGACTGCGATCGCGTGGGTCGCGTGGGCGGCCACGGCCCGCCACCCCGCCAGGCGGCGGCTGTTCGCCTTCGTCGCGGCAGTCCACCTGGCGATGGCGCTGGAAGTCCTGGACTTCCCGCCGCTGCTGGGGCTGCTGGACGCGCACGCGCTGTGGCACGCGGCGACGGCGCTCCTGATGCCGCTGTGGACGACTTTGTCGTCGCAGACGTTGCGTGGGTGGCCGCAGGCGGCGGCGGGAATGGCAGCGGCGGCGACGGGGAGGGCGGCGGCGGCGGCAGTGGTGCCTTGGCACGCGCGCCGTCGCCTGTGCCGAGCGGCAGGCGGCGGGCGGCTTCTCAGACGAGAAAGATCAAATCATAATGGATAGCTAAATATATAGGCCTTTTCTTAGTGAAGTACCAATACTGTAACTTACCTAACCTGGGTGATTTTGCAGTAACCAAAAAGGCTGCAAGCTACAGTGACTGCGGCAGTGCACAAGCACCGGATACGGTATTTTCTGCTCGCCCCTGATTGAAAGCCTTCCCCGCTTTTGGCATATGCAACATACCAAGGCCAGCACGGCGCTTGGAAGGCGGTGCCGGGGGAAAAACTGAGGCGGCAACCCAACCGGGCGGCGTGACGCAGCCCGAGGCGTTGCCGCAAAGCCCCGGCCTTACCACCGTTCCCACCGCTGCTGCTCCGCTCGCCACCCACAGCGCCAGCTGCGCCGCAAGAACGAGGGGTCGGCCCTCCACGCGGCCACCAGCGCGTCGCGGCTGTCCACGCAGCGCCGCTCCGGGCCGAACGCGGCTCCCCCAACCCGGCAGCCCGGCCAGCTCCCGCCGCCCCGCCGTCATCCGGCCGCGCATCAGCGCCGGCGCAAGCGCCGCGAGCGCCGGCAGCACGCGCCCCGCGAGCAGCGCGGACGCGAACGCGGCTGCGCGCGCGGGGGCGTCCGGGTGCGGCCGCGCGGCCGCGGCAGCGGCCAGGCGGGGCGGCCGTACGATGCGTCGTGCCACGCGAGCACCGCGTCCGCCTCCGGCTTGTAAAACGGCGCCGGCTCGAGCAGCGGCGGGGAGAGCGCGGCGAGCGGCGTGCCGCAGGCGGCGAGCCAGGCGGGCTCGATGGGCGTGATGCCGCTCATGTAGGGCCGCTTGGCGGTGCGCACGAGCTGGAGCGTATACGACGTACTCGGGCGCGGCGGGTGCAGGTCAACTCCCGCCGCTACTACCCCAACCGCTTCGATAATCTCCACGTCAGGAATATTTCGCTCGGTCCCTCGGGTACCTTAGGGCTGGAGTACTTTTCGCGCTACAAAGGACCTCGTATTGGGTGGTCTGGAAGGAGGTTCGACCTACGTCGAGGG
>NNCB01001173.1:0-11878 GCA_002317545.1 Scenedesmus quadricauda | reverse complement strand
CTCCATCGTCCACCTGCGCACAGCGGGTGCGGCGAACGGGGACACAGGCACCGCGACGTCGGGGCGTGCGGCGATTCCGGCGATGGCTTCGGCATCAGGGGTGCCGCCTTCATACGCGGCCGAACTGCAGCCGCCGTGCTCGCATGCACCTGCACGGCAGCATCGACGGCGGCTCCGGATCCCGCGAGCAACGCGTCGAGCCCGGCTGCAAGCGCGGGTTCTTCATCGATGCGCGCTTTGGTCGTGAGCAGAGCGTCTATCACCGTATTGCCGGTGACGTGGATTCGGTCGGCTGGGACATTCTCGGAGAGCAATTCCCCCGCCGCGGCCTCGGTCGGCGCAAAATGCAAGTCGGCGACTGCGCCCGCGACCTTGCGGTTCACCTCTTGGGCCAAGGCGCCACCGTGCCGGCGGCGGCGCTGCAGCCTGCAGGCGGGGCGTGGCGCTCCAGGAGGACACGCGTGATCACCGCCACGGCGGCTGGCTATCGCGTTCCGATCGCCCGGTCGGCACGAAACCGAGGCGCTCGTAGAAGCCGACGGCCTGCCCATTTTGTTCATTCACGTCGGTGGTCAGCACGGGGTGGCGGTCCAGCGCGTGCGCGACGAGTGCCCGGCCCACCCCGGCACCGCGATGCGCCGGATCGATGAACAGTGCCTCCATGCTCGTCCCGTCAAGCAGCATGAAGCCGACAGGCAGGTCGGCAACGCACGGACCGCCGAGTGGAACACCGGGTTCAACCGCGTGTTGAAGGGCGCCGCATCCACCCTGGGCTCCTCGCCCTCGGCGCAGCGTTCTCTTTGCTGCTGCTGCTGCTGCTGCTGCTGCTGCTGCTGCTGCTGCTGCTGCTGCTGCTGCTGCTGCTGCTGCTGCTGCTGCTGCTGCTGCTGCTGCTGCGCGTTTTGTCGCCTGCCCTGATGGTGATGCCAGGCCTGGACCCATTCAGACAGGTCTGCACAGATCTCACCCAGCTCGGTGGCCCACACCAGCGGTGCCCCCAAGGCACCCGCCTGCTGTGATGGCACGGCCTGGTGAGGTGGTGCGGCAAGGCGGATGGCTCGATACTTGCGGCTGGTGCTGCTCTGCTGCTTCGCTGCGTCCGCGTCTTGCTGCGACTCGCTGCTGCTGCTGCAGCTGCTGTCCGATTGGATGTTGCTGCTGCACGCCGCTGTTGCTGCACTTGCTGCGGCAGACGCGATACCTGCCGCTGCGCTTGCTGCTGCTGCTGCCACTGCTGTTGCTGCTGCTGCTGCTGCCCTTGCTGCTGCTGCTGTTGCTGTTGTTGCTGCTGCTGCTGCTGCTGCTGCTGCCACACCGCTGCGGCTGGAGCTCCCGGTCCCACCCTGCAGCTCCTTGACGTGCCGTCCGCAGCCTCGCGTTGCAGCACTCGCAGCCAGCTGCCCCCGCCCCCTCGGCTTCAGGGACAACGCCGGGCCCGCTGCGCGCCCTCTCCTGGTCCCGCGTCGACGGCCTGCAGCGCATCGGCGCCGGCACCGTGTTCACCTACCTGCCGATCGAGCGTGGCGACACCGTCGACCAGACCCGCATCGGCGAAGCCATGCGCCGCCTCTACGGCACCGGTTTCTTCGAGGACATCCGCTTCGCGCGGCAGGGCGACATCCTCGTGGTCACGGTCACCGAGCGCCCGGCGATCAACCGCTTGACCATCACCGGCAACAAGGACATCAAGACCGAGGACCTGACCCGCGGCCTGTCCGACATCGGCCTGTCCCTCCGAGGGCGAGACCTTCGACCCAACTAGACGCGCTCCTGCCTCCGCGGCCCACCCTCCGCCCTCCCCGTCAGCGCCCGCGCCTCTCACCCTCAGGGAGCCGGTGGGCATGTGCCGGTACACCTCAAACGCCCACGCCATCGATGCGCTGCACCGCTGGTGGTGCGTCGCGCCGGCCGTTCAGCCGCGCAGCAGCTCCCGACCCGTCGGGGCTGTCCACGACCGCGCGCAGCACCGAGGGGATGATGTAGCCCTCGTGCGACCCGGCCCACGCGGACTCCCAGTCCGGGCCGGCGGCGGCGCGTACAGCCCAGCCATCGACGCGCGCGTCCAGTCCGGCGAGTAGCGGCCGCTGCCCAGCGGCGTAAATGCCGTGGCGGCGGCGTCGACTGCGATACGCCGTCAGCGCTGCTGTCCGCGGACTGCCACGGCCTGCGTGATGATGGGGCGTGCTGCGCCGCTTGGCGCGCCGCTGCATGGATGCCTCCAAGGAGCCACCCGCCTCGCCGGCCTCCAAGGTGGGCGGGGGCGCCCGCCGCCACGGCCCCAGCCTCCAGACGCGACGAGCTTGCCGGCGCATGCCGCACAGCCGGGCGTCGGCCAGGTGTGGCTGCAGCCGGCGGGGTCTAACCCAGTCGGGGCGAGGGCTGCAGGGCGGCTGCGGCGACTGCGGCTGCTGCGGCTGCTGCTGCGACTGCTGCTGCGGCTGCTGCTGCGGCTGCAGTGCCGTGCCTGCGACTGTGCCGCACCTGCTGCGCTGGTCCAGCCATTGGCGCACCTTCCCGGTGGCTGCCGCATCCTGCTTGCCCCGCAGCGTCGAGCTGCCGCGCGAGCGCCTCGCAGGCCCGGGTGTCCCCGAGAGACAGCAGCACGGCCTGCTGCTCTTCGCTCCCGTCCACAGCCGCCGACGCCTCGCAGGCGCGGCGCTGCGACGCGTCGGCTGGCCGCCTGCTGACCCCACCGCCAAGAGGAAGCGGCTGCGCGCAAAGGGTGGTCAGACGGTCGCTGCTTCCCGCTCCTTGCTGCCTCCCCCGACCCCAGGCGTCACTTGTAGCGAGGGACAAGCGCTCGTGGGTCGCCTGGGCTTCCGCTGCCAGCCGCCTGGCCCTAGCTGCAGCCGCTGCCGCCAGCGCCAGCACCGCGGCGGTCGGATGCCCCTCCACGGGAGCCGATGCGCCCAGCTCGGACGCCTGTGCCGCGCCGCCGGCGCCCCGCGTCGACTCGCCCGCCGCTGGAGGCTGCGCAGCGACATCGCCGGCCGCGGCGGCCCCCTCGCCGGCGAAGAGGCGGCGGCGGCGGCGGGGGCGTGGCAGCGCGGGCGCCGCTGCGAGGGCAGGCAGTTTGCGCTGGCCGCCCCCGACCCCGAGAGGCTCTCGTGTAGCCACCTCTGCCGCGCCCAAGGCCGCCCGCGCCACCGGTCCATGGCCGCTGCGAGCCGCAGCTGGTCGGTCGCCTGGTCAAGCGCGGCCGGCGCCTCGGAGGCCGCTGCGGCTGCCTCGGCTGCGGCCTGGCGGCATCAATCGGCGCCGTAATCGGCCAGGGGGCCGTCCTCCCCCGCCTCTGAGCCGCCGCTGTCGCCGTCGCCGGCACCTGTTGATCTGAGACACCACGCTGCCCCTGCAGCTGCTCCGCTGCTGTTGCTGCTGTTGCGGCTGGCGGCCGCTGAGCTCGGCGGCGCCGTCCGCCTCAGCGTCGCTCTCACATCGCCCGAGGTCAGAGCCGCCGCGGCGCAGCGCGCGCGCGCCGCCGCCGTCGGCGCTGCGGGGCCTGGCGGGCCGGTCGCTTGACCGATGGAGCTTGCGGCGCCCCGGGCTGAGACCTGTCGTGCCCTGCTTGTGGCTGGTGGCGGGGCGTCGGTACCCCTGCGCCCTCAGGGATGTCCTCTGGCAGGTACTCGAGCTCATCTTGCTGCTGTTGCTGCTGCAGACGTGGCCGCAGGTTGGGCGCGCGCCCAGGCAAGCCCGCGGCTCGCTGCTGCCCGCCACCGCTGCCGCTCCAGCCGCCCCCCGGCGCCTGCTGCTGGCGCCGCTGCTGCAGACCCCACTGCCTCGCCGCGGCGCTGTCGTGCGAGGCGCCGGCCGCTGGCGGCGGTGTGCCCGCCCCGCGTGCGCCGCCCGCGCCGCCCCAGCGACCCCTTGCAGTGCGGCCGTGCAGAGCCGAGGGGTCGAAGTCCCCGGGATGCGCGGACTCAAGGGGCGGGTCCGATGATGGTCGGGTGTCCCCCCATCGCCCTCGATCTGCCCGTCGTCATCCCCTGCGCCGCCCAGCTGCCACGACGGCGCGTAGCCGCCGTCGCGGCCGGCGCGTCCTCCCCGTTTCATCGCCCCGCCGCTCCGCCGCGCCGGACCCGCAACCTCGATGCGGTGAATTCGCGCGCGCGCAGCGGGCCGCGGGGCGTAGATCCACCACGCCCGACCACGACAGCCCGCATCGCAAGGTGCGGGCTTTTCTGTGGGCGGGCGCCCACCTCATGGGCTGAAGACCCGGCGGGCGCCAGGCCGATCGTGGGGGCCGCCGTCCTCCTCGCCGGGTACCTGATACTTGAGCATCCGGGGGTCGCGGTTGTGAACCTGGTTTCTGAAGCATTGCAAGAAAGGCATGTTGTGGGGTGGGCGAGTCTAGGGGAGCGCGGCAGGCTGCGCAGCACTGCTGCCGCGCCCACAGAGTGTGCGACGGGCATGGCAGGGTGCAGCTCGTCAATGAACAAGGCTAGCGCAGTGAGGCTAGCGCAGAGCATGCACACGGTGTGTCGCTGCGGTTGTGCAGCACATGGTTGCAATGTGGACTTGGTCATGCAGGGCCTGGCCACACTGACAGCGGCTGCAAGACCGCACGACCGCATGCACATGAACAAGCTGAACCACGCATCCGCGGATGAATGGCCTGCCCTCACGCGCACCATGCGAGGCAGCGGCAGCAGCGGCAGCGGCGGCAGCGCCGCATGCAGCAGCACAGCAGCAGCAAGACAGCAGCAACGCCGCCAACAACAGACGCCGCAGCAAGGTTCGCAAACGCACCTGCATGGTGGCGCTGTTGGCGATGGCCACAAACCACTCTTGCGCCTCGTCCCTGTCCTCGCCCTTGAGCACAAACTCGCGCCCCGCGACCTGCACACGTGTACATGGCGCGTAGGCGCACAACAACTCGTATGTTGACACTACATCACTTTGCACAACAGTGCTAGGTGGGTTGACATTCATCCGTGTGCTGCCTGTGACTTGCCTCGCCGCCATCTTTGCGGTTAGCCTGGGCCTGCTCTCGGCTTCCAGTCCAGCCGCGTGGCACCCGGCGGCAGGCCGGAGGGTAGGGTTCGGCGCGAATGGGTGGCTGCCACAATAAGGCACTGCGTCGGCCGGCGTCTGCCGCGGCCTTTCATCTGCCACAAGCCCACAACTGTGTTAGTCGCGCTCACGTCCAAGTGCAGCGTGCCCTTGACCTCGTCGAACCGCGGGGACACGTCTACCAGGGACACCACGTTGCTGGGGTAGACGGCCACCTTGCTCGGCAAGATGAACAGCTTGCGCGGGGTGAGGATCTGGGGTTGATGCGGCGCGTCAGGAGATGGGCCGGAAAGCCAAAAAAATATGGAAGAAGGAATTTACCTGGGAGGCCATCACAGCCCGGTACGAATCGCTGTATGTAAACCTGCTCGCCGAAAAATGATTACTGCGAAGCTACAAGCTTGAGGGCTGGGAAACCAACTGTTTCAGTACGCTACGGCCCGCGCGCTGGCTCACACGTTCAATACCCAGGTGTGCTTTGATGCGCTTGAGGATGGTCCCCTTTTTCAACACGCTCGTTGAACCTGCGACCCCTCGCCGGCCAGGGAGGTGGGTTCATGCTTGCCAGGGGGTGAACTGGGCTGCTGCACACACGCGGCACTTTGTCAACATGGCAAAGTCGGGGCGTCCAGGCAATTGCTTCGCTACGCAGCCCAAAACGCCTTGCCTGCGTCCCGAACGCCCCCCCTCCCTCCCCCCCCTGCGCCGCTCGCTGCCGGGCCTCCGCCATCGCTCACCTATTATTATGTCATTATCGCGATCGTACGGAATAGCAGGATTATCTCCGCTTCCTGCGAACCGCGACGTGCGGCGGTGTCGCGCACGACACAGCACCTGCGCGCTCGACCTCGTCAAAAACGATCTGCGAGCCGCACACGCGAGCGGTCGGCATCACGTTGCACGGTGTCGATGATTACGGTACGGCCGCCATTAGCAGCACCGCGGGCAGCAGCCCTGGCAGCTGCCGGCCGCTCTTCGTTACAGGCGCGCTATTGCTACCTTGGCGGGCGCAAGCGCCGGCCCGACGAGGGGCGGCCGCCGGCTCGGTGGTGCCTCTCCATGTGCACGCAGGCGCGACTGGTTGATGGCGTCGAACCGCAGGAAGACGCGGCGCTGCCCTTCGCACAACTTGACGGCGGCCGCGGCCGCGTCCAGGTGCAGCATGCGCTGCCAACGCGTGTGTTGGACTTGTCCCCCACCAGCTGCACGTCCAGCCTGAGCCATACAGAGCCGCGCAATGGAGACGAGCGCGCGTCGCTGAGCACGCGTTTGCGCAACGTTGCAAGAGCCAAGGGAAGTGCGCTGCCTCGCCCCAGCACGGTGCAGCGTCGCGCATTTTAGAAAGCGCAGCGCCCGCGTGGGTGCCACGCACGACTGCATCAGCAGACGGCGGCGCGCACCGATAGGAGAAGAAGTAGTGGGCCGTGATGCCCCTTGCCGGCTGCCTCCCCTCCATCTCTGCGGGCGCCGCCTGCCCTTGAACGCGACGTTTCAGCTATACATGAGGTGGTCGCCCTGCCCATCCTTGCCATCAGCTCTGCAAAGACGTTTCTTACGAAACAGCCAAGACCGACGTCCAGCAGGATCGACGGGTCTCAAGTACTGTGAATGATATTCTCGATGTAATAGATGATAATATTATCACTCTCGATGAGATCTGGCTCCCGGCAGGCATCGTTTGTCCAGTCAACCACTATGGGAAAGAAAGCGACTTCAAAGGTCGCGGCTGATAATATTATTGCATATGCCATGTATAATGCGATTCTGTTGGCGCTATGGCAAGTCTGACTTGTGAAATCAATTTATGACATCAAGGCCGCCGCTCTGCTGGCTGATTGCGCGCGTACCACACTTTGGCTGTTTTTTTTATGCGTATAGCGCAAATCAATTAGGAGAGAGCGCTCGGCTTCGCCGAAGGCTGTGATGGCTGAGCTCAGTACTTACCCTTGCACGGCCGCAGCAACACCGCGCGTGCACCAGCGCCGCTTGCGACATTATGCTCGGCTGTGCACCAACCCACAGCAGCTGGGCACGTTGCGCGCTGGATGCGTCGCTGCGCATGCGACACTCGCAAAAACCCCAGCTTCGGGCATCGCAGGCGGTCTTAGACTACACGCACCGCGCACCCGTCCTGCTGGCCTTTGCAACGGCGTCCAGGCACCGCCTTCCCTCGCAAGCTTGCAAGGGCAAGCCCATCTTTTTCACCTCAGACGTAGCCCAGCCCGTCGCAGGTTCACAGCCAACTGAAACCGGAGCCAGCGCAACCACTTCTGTACTGCCGTGATCCCTGCCGGTTCGTGCCATGACGAGGATATTGCCGTCGCTGATCCTTTCCATCAAAAGCTGCGAATTGGCCTGCTAGGATAACATAAACATATCATCTGTCATGCCCGCTACCGAACGTATCTTCAGGGGTAGTTCCCATAATCGATTCATAAGGGCCTGATCACCTGTCATGTCACGCTGGCATGCCTGCTCAAACCAGATGCGGGCTTTCAGCAGGCGCTCACATGGGCAATGTACATGAATTTCACGTCAGGCAGGCTTCCATGATACATATATCTCCAACGAGTACTCTCCGGCTGTACATCAACAAGCGCCGCACTCATTGCTCTGATGCTGCACACACTCAACCAGCAACAATCTCAACCAGCAACCCACATCAGCGCTGCCGGTGACGGCTCATGTAGAGCCAGGGACAAAACTGCCGTTGGAGCCACGTTTGCTCGGACCGCGCGCCACCGCTGCCGTGCTGCACGATCCACCTGCTAAACAATTGTCTCGCGCCACCAACCGCCGGGCTCCGCGCCCGCGGCCGTTGGCGTCACGGTTTGGACCGTTGCTGCTGCTGCTGCTGCTGCTGCTGCTGCTGCTGTTGCGGCTGCTGCTGCTGCTGCAGCTGCTGTTCCTGTCGCTGCTGCTGCGGCCTGTGATCCTCCAGCCGAACTCGTCAGATCCAGCTTTGCCATGAGACCCTGCTATGCAGGGTCACGGGCCGGGAAGCGGTGGCGCGGCTCGGGGCTGCGCGCACACGGCAGCATGCGGCAGGCATGCGCTTGCAAGGGGGCGTCCTGCGCGCCTCAAGCCGGTCAAACGAACGTTCTCGTAGCTCGTGTATCTGCTGGCACGAGGCCCGTGGGGGCTGGGTGCGCGGGTGGTGCACCTCAGCTGGCCGTGCCCAGGCCGGGCGCCCGCACCGAGTCAATCTGGATTGCTGGGTTGGAGAAAGCGCCAGCATATAAGCGGAGGCTTCCGTTCTGACGCGATCTTCCCCGCCGCCAGGTTCGAAGGGCGACAGCCGGCTTCCGGTGCCAGTCCCGCGGCAGCAGGCGCGGCAAAGCTCGGCTGGCAACCTGCCTTGGATGCTCGGCGCTTGCAGCACTTGCAATTCCGCTGCCTGCAATTGTACTCGCCGACATGAGCCATGGAAAATTCCCTTTTCTGGAGGCCTGGCCGCCACAGCGCGGGTCCCGCTGAACGCGCTCATCTACCCTGCGAGATCACAAAGGCTGGCGAGCATGCCTGAAGCTATCAATGAAAAATATGCAAGAAATACAATTGGCATCTGCATTGTCCCGGTTGCCAGAGTGATCGGGCACCAATCAAGTGACTAGGAATCTTTTCAGGTGCCGGACAAAGGAAAGACGATGCAAAACTCAGCTTATCAGAATGGATTCAGAATCATTTACTCCGTTGACTTAACGGCACGGCGTTGAAACATTGTTCAAAAAGCATCAGGCCCCAGGCTGGTCGCACAACTGAACTCAGCGCTTGAATATCAGTATTACATGTTAAGTGTAATATTATAGTGAGCATCGGGTCCCCTGGACTACCTCTGCCTGCAACCTCTGGAAGCAGCAGCAGCAGCGCTGCGGCGAAGGTGGCAGCAGTGTCAGAACGAGCGCACGGGTATGGCATAGGACGAGACGGAACAGACTGATTTCAAAGAAAGTCCATTTAGTTGGTCAGTCAGCTGCAAAGCTGCTGGGCGAGGCAGCCAGTAGCATGGGGGCGAAATGGCTCATCGGCGTCGGCGTCAATTGGTGGGTGCGACAGGCAAGAAACGCACCCGCGCTTCACAGGGACGAATGCGATATTGTACGTGGCGTTGTGCACGTTTGAAGGCGCAGCCATGGTCAATCCTGACTTCGCGGGCGCTGGCTCCTGACGGGGGCCCACGCCTCCGCAGGTGGGGAGCATTCTGATCAACCTGGGCACGGTGAGCACAGGGTGCACCCCTGCCGGGCGCGCCCTGCACCCCGCGGGCTACGCCTGGACTGCGTGTGCGCGCCGCAGCTGACCCCGCAGGTCCCGTCAGCATGGCCGCGCAGCGCCCCCCCCCCCCCCCGACCGCGGTCACCTCACGCGCTGCGGGCAGCGCCAGGCAGTGCGGTAGCAGCCGCAGCGCCGTCGCGGCGCCACGCGGCGCGGCGTGGCACTGGCGCATGCAGGGGGTGGAGCCTTATCGTATGCCCCCGAGCCCGCGACTGTTTGGCTGCCCCCACAGAACGTGATGAAGCTCGGCGACAACAAGCGCGCTGCGCTACCCCTGGCCGAGGCCGACAAGCTGCTCATCAGCCGCTTCAGGGAGCGGCATTCTGGCGTGGCGGCCGTCGGTGTCGGCAACGTCGCAAAGTTCTTGCCTACGATGCGTCGACGGGCTGACCGCGCAGCTCTGGGGCGTGAGATCCAAGCGCTTGAAAGTGATCGCGAGGCCTTTCGTGGACGGGCTGCCATGCGGGGACCCAGGTGGCGGCCGCAGCCGCATCAGGGGGGCACCTGAGCGACCGCGGGGCACGCGAGCTGCCAGCGCAATTTGAGGGCGTTGTGGAGTTGGCAGCCGCTGTGGTGGCGGCGGTCCTGCGGACAGGCAAAGAGGAGCTTTGAAACAAGAAGCGGCTCAGGCCTGAGCTCATGGCAGTCGCCACAATGGCATAGACAGAGGACTGAACACCGGCTGCCTGATACGCGTCACTTGCGACTGCCGATGTCGAAGTCGCGCGGCACCTTCGTCATGGCGCGCACCTACCTCGACAGCGGGCTCGACCCGGAGGCGCTGCGCTACTACTTCGCCACCAAGTCGTCGGGTGGCGTTGACGACGTGGACCTGAACCTGTCCGATTTCGTCGCACGCGTGAACAGCGACCTGGTCGGCAAGTTCGTCAACATCGTCGCGTCGCTGGTGCTCAAGGAGAAGGTGGGCGCGGTTCCCCTCACCAAAACCAGCCCGGTCCGTGAGACGTCGGTAGTGACACGTGGTGACGTCACGCACCGCTCAATGGAGTCCCGGAAAAGCCGCCGGGTCCCGCGGTCCGTTCCGCACGCCGCCACAGACCGCAGCCCGTTTCCTCGCGCAGGAGCGATGCATTCTCCGGCACCTTTGAGGATGGCGGTCGGATGCGCACTCAAAATCACGCGCGCGCGCGCGCGCCTCGCGCTCAGCCCCCGCCCGCACAAAACGTCCTGTACCCAGGTCACCCGCAGCGTGCTGGCCGCGACGGCGTGCATTGTGGCGGGCTGCGTGCGCTGGGTCTTTTGGCGCCACTCCTCATCGGTTTTACGGCAAGGACTTTAGTTCTATGCAGAGTGGGTGTCGTTTTCTCGTGCATATCAAGCCCGATGGGTGACAGGGGTGGTGGGGTCCATGGGTGCTGAACGCCGGGTACAGTCTTGTGGTCGATGCGCGGTCTGAGCGCCAGAGCATCTGGAGGCGGCGACGCGGCGAGATGCCGCGCGTCCGAAACAGCTCAGGGACCCCAAGTCTTCCGACTCGCGCCAGAACGACCTGGCGAACCAAGCGACAGGGCCGCGTCACGCACGTACATTGGTGGTCTTGCCGCCGCGCAGGTCTAATGATCGTATCTGTCTGTGTCCACTGCGCCGTGGTGCGCTGCTATAGCACTGTACAACATCGGGCAGGCGCCGACACTGTGAGCGGCACGCGCGCCGCGTCAGTCACCGGGCGCAACGAGGATGTCTTGACACGCCCAGCTCGGGGATTGATGGCGGCGTGATCCTCGAGCCGCCTATGACGCCGACCCGGCGGCCAGGCTCCAAGACCCACCGCGCCAACGCCATCGCCCCGGTGAAGCCGCGCATGTGCGTGGCCAAAACAATGAGCCCCGATTGCCCCCACGCATGGTCTCCCGCCAGCGCCAGCGCGATCAGCCACCCCCAGTGCCGCCGGCCCCGGCGGCGCGCGCGGCTGGGAGGGCGCCCTACCTGTTTGGACTAGCCACGTTCAGCGCCGAAACCCGCACCAAAGAGATTGGTATCCGTAAAGTGATGGGCGCTTCGGCCGCGGCCATTGCGGGCTTGCTATCCAAAGACTTTGTGTTTTTGGTGCTGGTGGCCATTGTCATCGCTACGCCCGTGGCGTACTATGGCGCTACGTTGTGGCTGGAGAAGTGCGCCAGCGCGAGGCGAATCCTGGATGGGCTTGCTTTGCATTGCTGGTTTTGATGTTGGGGGTTCATTATGGCGTTTCAGTGAGCACAGGGCATTCGGGAAGGATTGCTGCAGCACAGCAAGGAGAGTCGCCAAGGGGCAGTGGCAACGGCCTGAACGGCGGGGCAGCAGCCTCCAGGGGGCGCCGCCGGGATGAGAAGGAAGCCGTGTGAGCGGCAGCGCGGAGCGGCACCGCGCCACAGGCGGCGGTGGAAGCCTGAACTGCCGAGCCCAGGGCCACGCCGCACACTTGCACTCCGCCTGCAGCGCCCAAACCTCCAATCCATCGCTCTGATCGGTGTGATCTAGTCTTGCGTGATCTTGACCGCAGCTCAAGGGCTGGTTCATCTACCTGGTGGTGCCGTGCTTCCTGTTTGCCGCCTATCAAATTTGATCAGGATCGGCTCAACAAGGTGTC